>JXTC01000134.1:462002-487379 GCA_002914845.1 Trema orientale | reverse complement strand
AAAAAAAAAAAAAAACATTTTAGTTGTTATTATGCCTCTTTGTGACAGTATATATGCTAGCTGATTGTGGAACTATTTCTCACTTTATCGTGGTTTGGTTTGTTTTTTTGCAGCTATCAAAATGTATCCTCAAATGCACAAAGATGATTATCTCGACAATTCACAGTCTTTACCTCGAGTGCTTGAAAAAGTACAACCTTCAGAGGGCAGTGTCTCTTCAAGCACAGATTCAAAAGGGTGAACAGTTAGCAGCAGAGTTGTCTCATCAGAAGGTTGAGGGTGTTTTTTTTTTTTTTTTTTTTTTTTTGGGCTGAACCCAGAACTCTTAAAGTAATTTGGCCTTGTTGTCACTGATTTGGCACTTGAATGTTGCAAGTAGTTGGAATTCATGCTTTACCTTTCACGATGAATTTGACTTTTGAGACAACAAGGCTTGACTAATTTGAAATACAAGCTGGTAGCTGTAGAATTGGTATTAGACTCGCTCATTCTTGCGGTTCATCTGTTACCATTGTTATTAGTTTTTCAAGTTAAATTTCTATGTAGAATGCTGGAGGTTGCTAGTGAGCATACGGTTTTTAAAATAAGGATGTCGACATACGTTCTAACATTTGGGTATTTAGCACTGGTAAAAGGCCGAATTGCCAGAAAAATGACGCAACTATTTACCTTTTAACACCCTCCTTGAGTGTTGTAACCTACGAAAGGTATAAGTTCTATGTTTAAATATAAGTGCATATGCTCGACAGTTTGTGAAGAGTGTCCAGAAAACAAAATTGTATCTAGTCGAAGGAAGATTGATAAAAGAGCCATATGGACTAAAAGCTTTCTGACACTTGGCGGAAACAAGCACTCTCTAATCTCAAATCCATCGAAACCCCCCTCTCTCTCTCTCTCTCTCGTGCTTGCAGAAAAGATAAACCAATATCAGAAAACTGAGAAAATTCATTTCATATTTGTATGACAAAGTACATAGACATGAAGCCATCAACATTAAGGACAGTACTAGAAGTAGTAAAATCATATATGTGAACACGAACACTTAATTAGCTTTAGCGGCACTTAACGATTACTAAAGGAAGTTTATTACCAACTACTTGATTTTCAAATTAGAGAATTTGTGAACTTCCAAGTGGCTACACAAGATCGCACACTCTTCACACGATTACTATATCCTCTGTCACGAATAGCATATCTATTATTATATTAGAAAAGGGAATAATTTTAGAATGCGCACTTTTTATTGCAGCTGCTTAGATTTTTTTTACTGTTTTTTCTCCTAATTGATAAGCCTTTCACGGTAAGCCTATTTTATTATTATTATATTTATAATGTTATATTACTTTATTTTAGCTTTTAGTAAAAATACATACGTGTTAGCACAGGAACTAGAAAGACAAAATTAGGAGGACACGTATAAAAGTTATATATATATATATATATGTATATTCATATATTTATTTTTTCCCTTTCTTACTTTTCACGACTTCTGTTCTCTAATTTCTTTATCGCTTTTTGTCCTTACTTTCTCATCTCATGGTTTACATATATTTATCGACAAATTTTATGTGAATAGTTTCTTATCTCTTGATTTGCCCAAAGGTTGAAAGGAAGAAGCTCTGTATTGGGTGAGATTTGCAACAGGAGAAAAGAAAGGTGACTGAGGAAACAAGAGAGTGACTTTGAATCGGAGAGAGTTGTTAGTATCCCGTGTATTAACCATGTAAGAGAAACACGGCTTTGCATGTTATACACGGTAAAGAAAAAATGCGTACAAACCGTGTACAATTTGTGTGATATATAAAGAAAATATGAGGGAAAAGTGTGTAAAGGTTGGTGAAGCCTTACACTATAAATAGGGTCCTCATCTCTCATTATTTCTCATCCCAGAGAAGTGAGAAACACCAAGCATAGTGAGAGTAAAATAGAGAGATTTTATTCTTGAGAGTTAGAGAAAAATACAGTTTTTCTCTTGGGTGTATTCAGGGTCTGGGGTGTGAGTTGAGAGTGTTGAGTGTAAACACTTGTAAAGGTTCTTTTTCTCCCAATAGTGAAAATCTGCAGCAGCTCCATGGACGTAGCCAATTTGGTGAACCACGCTAATTTTGTGTGTCCTGTTTATTTTATTTCGACGTTATTTTTTACATTTATTTTATCGCTTCTATTATTGTGTGTTTATTGGGGAGGTTATTCCCTAACAACTGGTATCAGAGCGAGGTTCGATTTTAGTGGGAGCGATGGCCGGAGGTGAAGGATCAGGACCCAGAATTGACAAGTTCGACGGTACAGACTTCTCGTACTGGAGATTGTAGATCAATGATTATCTGCATAGTAAAAAGTTGCATCAGCTTCTATCAGGGAAGAAACCCGAGAAGATGGAGAATGACGACTGGGAACTCTTTGATCGACATGTGTTAGGCGTAATCCGATTAACGCTAACAAAGAACGTTGCTCATAATGTGGCGAAGGCAAAAATCACTGCAGAGATGATGAGCATCCTGTCAGACATGTATGAGAAGCCGTCGGCAAATAACAAAGTACATTTGATGAAAAAGTTGTTTTACTTAAAGATGGGAGAAGGTGCTTCAGTTGCAACTCATATCAATGAGTTCAATACAATCATTTCTCAGTTGACGTCCGTCGAAATTAATTTCGACGATGAAGTTCATGCCCTAATTCTTTTAGCGTCTCTACCAACCAGCTGGGAACCAATGAGGGCTGCGGTTAGCAATTCCGTTGGCAAAGGAAAGCTGCAATTCAATGATGTTAGAGACTGAATTCTAGCAGAAGAAGTTCGCAGAATTGATTCGGGTGAAGGCGCATCATCGAGTTCTGCCCTAAATCTCGAGAATAGAGGCAGAAGCAGTGAGAAGAATTCTAACCGGGGTCGTGGTAGGTCCAAGTCAAGGAATGGCAGAGACAAGTCCAGATCCGGAAGAAGACTGGAATGCTGGAATTGTGGCAAGACTGGCCATATAAAAAAGAATTGCAGAGCACCAAAGAGAGACGATAGTAGAAACGATGCGAATACCGTAACTGATGAGGTATAAGATGCTTTACTATTATCTGTAGATAATCCAATTGACTCTTGGGTCTTAGACTCTGGAGCTTCGTTTCATACTATTGCACACCGTGATGTATTAGAGAATTATGTCGCTGGTAATTACGGAAAGGTTTATCTAGCCGATGGAGAACCTTTAGATATTGTTGGTATGGGTGATATCCGTCTGAAGATGTCAAACGGATCGGTGTGGAAAATCCAGAAAGTAAGGCATGTACCTAGATTGATGCGGAACCTTATATCGGTGGGACAGCTTGACGAGGAAGGACACAATATGACCTTTACTGGTGGCTCGTGGAAGGTTAGCAAAGGAGCCATGGTTGTTGCTCGAGGAAACAAAACTGGAACTCTCTACATAACTTCCAGTTGTAAAGATACTTTGGCGACCATCAATGCTGAAGTTAATTCAAGTCTATGGCACTGTAGACTTGGGCATATGAGCGAGAAGGGAATAAAGATAATGCTATCAAAAGGAAAGCTACCAGAGTTGAAGTCAGTTGAGCACAGCCTGTGCGAAAGCTGTATCTTTGGCAAGCAAAAAAGGGTGAGCTTTTCGAAAAGCGGAAGAGAATCGAAAGCAGCAAAGTTGGAGCTGGTTCATACAGACGTGTGGGGGCCATCTCCTGTAACATCCCTTGGAGGCTTAAAATACTATGTGACATTCATTGATGATTCGAGCAGAAAGGTATGGGTTTATTTCTTGAAAAATAAATCTGATGTTTACGATACCTTTAAGAAGTGGAAAGCCATGGTTGAGAACGAAACTAATTTGAAAATAAAATGCTTGCGGTCTGACAATGGGGGAGAATATGATGATGATAATTTCAAGAAATATTTAATGGGATCAAGTTTGAGAAAACTATTCCAAGGAAACCTCAACAGAATGGTATTGCTGAAAGAATGAACAGAACCCTGAATGAGTGTGCTAGGAGCATGAGGTTGCACGCAGGGTTGCCTAAGACATTTTGGGCCGATGCAGTTAATACCGCTACATATCTTATCAATAGAGGACCATCAGTACCTTTGGACTGCAGAATACCAGAAGAGGTCTGGAGCGGTAAAGAGGTAAATCTTTCTTTCTCGAAAGTGTTTGGTTGTCTATCTTATATTCATATAGACCTTGCTAATAGAAGTAAACTTGATCCCAAGTCTAAAAAATGTTTCTTTATTGGTTATGATGATGCTGAGTTTGGTTATCGTTTCTGGGATGACCAAAATCGAAAGATCATCAGAAGCAGAGATGTCATCTTCATCGAGGAGGTGATGTACAAGGACAGATTAGGCACCGATGTTGATAAAACATGTCCTGAAGTCAAGAAGATTGAGACAATTCAATTGAATGACATCACAGTAGATGGCTAGGAAGATCAAGAAGCTGTAGCACCAGCAGCAGACCTACAGACCTCAGTGGGTGAACTCAGAAGATCTTCCAGAACAATTCGACCTCTTCAGAGATATTCTCCGGCACTGCATTACATTCTATTGACTGATAAAGGCGAGCCAGAGAGTTATGAAGAAGCAGTACAGAATGATAAGTCAATCAAATGGGAGTTAGCCATGAAAGATGAGATAGAGTCACTGGCGTCCAATCAGACATGGGAACTGGCCGAACTACCAGAGGGAAAGAAGGCGTTATACAATAAGTGGGTGTACCGAATAAAAGAAGAACATGACGGTAGCAAGCGGTACAAAGCAAGACTTATTGTCAAAGGCTTTCAACAGAAGGAAGGCATCGGCTACACCGAGATTTTCTCTCCAGTGGTTAAATTGACCACTATCAGAACAGTACTTGGGTTAGTGGCTAAAGAAGACTTGCATCTAGAACAATTAGATGTCAAGATGACATTTCTTCATGGCAACCTAGAGGAAGAAATTTACATGAAGCAACCACAAGGTTTTGAAGTACAAGGGAAGGAGAGAATGGTGTGCAAACTTCAAAAGAGCCTGTACGGCCTGAAACAGGCTCCAAGACAGTGGTACAAGAAGTTCGATGCGTTTATGAGTAACAATGGTTACTTGCGGTGCCAGGCAGATCATTGCTGTTACGTGAAGAGAATTGACAATTCCTATATTATCTACTTCTATATGTAGATGATATGTTAATTGCTGGAGCTAATATGGAGGAAATCGATAAGCTCAAGAAAGAATTGTCAATGGAGTTTTCTATGAAGGATTTAGGAGCTGCAAAGCAAATCCTTGGGATGCGGATTTCTAGAGATAGGGTGAATGGGAGTTTGAAGCTATCTCAGGAGGAGTATGTAAAGAAGGTACTTAGCAGATTCAACATGGATAGTGCAAAGCCTGTAAGTACTCCTTTGGCTAGTCACTTCAAACTAACCAAGGAGCAGTCACCCTCAACAGAGCAGGAGCGAGCTCACATGGCCAAGGTGCCTTATTCTTCTGCTATTGGCAGTCTTATGTACGCCATGGTGTGTACAAGACCAGATATAACACATGCAGTAGGAGTTGTGAGCCAATACATGAGCAATCCGGGAAAACAGCACTGGGAAGCGGTGAAGTGGATTCTCAGGTACTTGATAGGTACCAGTAACATGGTACTGTGCTTCAGAAAATCAAATTTGGGTTTACAAGGCTATGTGGATGCTGACATGACTGGTGATGTAGATGGCAGGAAGAGTACTACTGGATATGTATTCACATTAGGTGGTACAGCGGTTAGCTGGGTCTTAAAGCTACAAAAGATTGTCGCTCTATCCACTACTGAAGCAGAGCACGTTGCTGTGACAGAAGCAAGCAAGGAGTTGATCTAGTTGCAGAGCTTCTTGAAGGAACTGGGTCAGAATTATGAGAAGAACACTTTACATTGTGACAGTCAAAGTACTATTCATCTTGTGAAGAACCCTGTGTATCATGCTCGGACAAATCATATATAGGTTCGGTATCACTTCATACGCTCAGCTTTGGAAGATGGAGTCTTGGTGCTAGAGAAGATTCCAAGAAGTAAGAACCCAGCGGATGTATTAACAAAGACGGTGACCATTGACAAACTGAAGCTGTGTTTAGCTTCAGTTGGCTTGCAAGCATAAAGATGACAGAGATGAATTGCTGCATTGATCGAATGTAAAGACATGATTGGAATCAAGTCTTCAAGTGGGAGATTGTTAGTATCCCGTGTATTAACCATGTAAGAGAAACACGGCTTTGTATGTTATACACGGTAAAGAAAAAATGTGTACAAACCGTGTACAATTTGTGTGATATATAAAGAAAATATGAGGGAAAAGTGTGTAAAGGTTGGTGAAGCCTTACACTATAAATAGGGTCCTCATCTCTCATTATTTCTCATCCCAGAGAAGTGAGAAACACCAAGCATAGTGAGAGTAAAATAGAGAGATTTTACTCTTGAGAGTTAGAGAAAAATACAGTTTTTCTCTTGGGTGTATTCGGGGTATGGGGTGTGAGTTGAGAGTGTTGAGTGTAAACACTTGTAAAGGTTTTTTTTCTCCCAATAGTGAAAATCTGCAGCAGCTCCGTAGACGTAGCCAATTTGGTGAACCACGCTAATTTTGTGTGTCCTGTTTATTTTATTTCGGCGTTATTTTTTACATTTATTTTTTCGCTTCTACTATTGTGTGTTTATTGGGGAGGTTATTCCCTAACAAGAGTAGGGGGCTGTTTGGCATTGTTTTCTATTTCCCGTTTTTAGAGTTGTATTTTCAGAAATGAGAACAAAAACTATTTTATAATATTTTCAGAAAACAATGAGTGTTTGGCAAATATTTTCTAAAAATATTTTTGAAGGAAAAAAGATTATATGAATATAAAAAATCGTATTTGTATTATAAAAAAAATATTTAGAGAGAAAAAGTCAAGAGGAAGTGACGAGATATAAATTCAAGTAAGGGAACAAGGAGAGAGAAAGTCATAAGAGAAAATGTAATGAAAGATAATAATGAGAGAGAAAGTAATAAGAAATAATAAGGAAATAAAAAAAGTTGAGAAAGATAGAATAAAGAGAAACAAATGAAAACACACAAGAGAGAAAAAGTGATAAGAATGTATGGAGAGAGAAAATAAAGATAAAAAAAATTATAAAAACAAAGTAATAATAGAGAATGAGGAGAGATAATATGATTAAAAAAAATAAAGGGATAAAAAATAATGAGAGAAGAAGTGATGGAATAAAATGAGGAGAGAGAAAATGACGAGTGAGAATAAAGATTGAGAGAATGAGGAGAGAGAAAGTAACGAGATAGAATGTGGTGAGAGAAAGTGAGGACAAAAAAAGTGATAAAAGAAAAAGTTATAAGAGAATGTGTATATAAAAATTATGTGAAAGAATTATTTTATTCTTTTAGAAAAAAAAAAGTTAAAAAAATATTTTGAAAATATTGTTTTGTTGTTCTCTGAATTTTTTGTTTTCTTTAACTCTATTTTTAAAAATTATTCTCAGAGAAACTTGAACTCAGATAACAGTTTTTTGTTTTTAAAAACAAAAAATAGTTTTTTAGTTATGATGCCAAACAGTCTCTAGATTTCTATGGAGGGTGGATAGTAATGGACTGATTCTTTACGGAGTTTAGGATTTGGGAGCCAACAAAAAAGAGCCTTGCCAGAATCATTCCGGTGATCACCTATTTTCTGTACTTCTCTTTACTTTCAATTTTTCTTTGCTCTAGATATTTATTGATAGTGCTTTTCTTTCAGAGTAATCACACACACATATATATATATTTTATAATTATTGGGTATCGAAGGTTCTTTTCCATTATCCTTTTCTGTGTATGTTTCTATATTGAGTATTGCCACATTATAATCCCTCAAATTTATATTTTGTTATTTCTTTATAATTTTTTGGCTTTGTAGCGTGCCGATGGAGCTGTCTACTGTTGATATTCTCTCTCAATTTTCTTTTTCTATTTCTTTTTTCTTCTTTAATTTTTTTTTTATCGAATGATTATGATTTTGCTGACATTGACATTTCAATAGTAACATGCATGGGTCCATAAGTAACTTGTATTTTATACTGTTATGAGTAACAAGTGTAGTTCCACCAGTAACCTTTTTATATGTTTACACTGTTATGGTCCTCTGTTCTTGACTTTTATCGCTGCTAGATTAATGTAGTTTAGCCACATCCATATATCTATCTGATCATGTAGTGTAGCACAGATTTAGTAACCGGGTCTCTAGAATTGTTGACCTTATGTTACAGCCTATTTAATCTAGATACTGAAATATATCACTGGCTACTACAAATTTCCATATGATTAAATATCATTAGAGCACTTTGTGTGGTGCCTTGCTTTTATGTGGTTTTGGAGCTCTTTGTCCTCGGTTTGCTTGTCCAAACTAAGTACCTATTTGACCAAAATTACACCAAACACCAAACACCAAACGGTCCTTTACACCAAACAGTACCTATTTGTCCCAAGTCCTAATACACCAAACAGTCCGTTACCTTATAAAACCTTTTAGAAATTGGTGGGTGGTTCATTTTTGGAATCTTTATGCATGTACCTTGTGTACATTTGAAGAAGGGTGATTAAACATAGTGATTTTTATTTTTTAAAATAATTTTTACCTTCAAGGTGATGGATCTTTTACACTAGATTCCTTGACTCATTTTACTATTACTTTCCCCCCTCGCCCTTTTCGGCCAATTGTATTTTCTTTCTCCCTTATCTATTGGTTTGTTTATATTAAATGAGAAGTTATTTTTGTAAATGATAGGATTGGTTATATCTCCTACGCTTGAAGAAGCTTTTTCTTCTTCATTGGCATTGTTATGCGATCTTCAAAACAATAATAGTACAGGTTTGTTTCTCTTTTTTTTTTTTTTCAATTTAAATTTTGTCTTGATAAACTTACAGAAAATTATTAGCTTTTGCTTCCTTCATTGGTATTTGGTCCTCTAAATTAATTTTTTTCAATTTAAATTTTGTTTTGATAAACTTACGGAAGATTGTTAGCTTGTACTTTCTTCATTGGCATTTGGTCCTATAAAATTTAATGATATGGAAATAGTTATTTTCATTTATTGTTTTGTTAATAATTTTGAAACTATAAATTATAGACACCAATACGTGGTGGTTGCTCTCCTGGTTGTGCATTGAAATTTGAATGATTTTCTAAAGTTTTGCCTCGAAATCAACATTTTATTTTATTTTAGGCATTGCTGTTGATTATGGAAATAGCTTAATTTATCTAGAATTTTGCAGCATTTATAGTACTTCAGGAATATAGCTTTGGTAGAAGTTGTAGTGCTTCCGAAAAATAACTTAATGTATCTTCTTTCTGTTAATCATTTCTAGAAGTTGTTTAGCAAGCAGAGTTGTAGCGTTTACGACCCTTGTTTGCAACCGTTCACGTTGAATTCAGTATCTTATATTCTTGTAATTTATTTTCAGTATTGTTTATTTATATTTCTGACTGAATGGCAAGAATCCTCTATGTTAGAAAACTAACCATCTTTTTGTTTTTTCTGACCATATGGACGGTACCACTTGTATTATAAACACTGACTATCTAACACGTGATGATGGTCATTAAAATCACCTATACCTGTTTACTTGCAGGTTAAGCAATCAAAGACACTAATAATTTTCTGACAAGTGGAAATGTATCGTTATAATTTTTCACGTCATTTTCTCCATTTTCTACCACTATCTTGTTTATTATTAATTAAGTGTTCTTACACTTAATTAATTTCTCCCTAATACATTCATAAAAAAAGCACCCGGAACAAACTTAATATTAGTTCGATTGCTATGGGATGTTGATCACATGTGCTTTCTTATAGTAATAAAGTACTTTTTTCGAAAATTAATATGTTTTCGTGATCGGGCAGGTACAAAATTTTACTCTAGCTAGGCATGGTTCAATTAATGCCTCTTATAGTAAAATGTAATTTTGAATGCTCTAGCTAGATTAAGTACTAGTGTCATTTCTATTTGGATTTGATTAAGATATCACCTTTTTGATATTCTTGTACAATATTGGATTAGTGTGTTTTGATCATATATTCCACAGGGATGTGGTCGCCGGGCTTGTTCATTTGCATGAATTGGGGGCAAGTCTTCTCATTTTATTTCTAATTATTGATTCACATCTTTAATATTCATCTATAGTATTCATGTTAGTGAGTCTGTGATGTTGATCCATTGATTTTAGCATAGTCAATTTATTATAATTAGTTTCATGTCAAAATCACAACACATTTATTTTATAAAACAAATTATTGCAGAGATTGAGAACCATCAGAATCCCACGTAGTCAGGTTGGCACCTATTTCATGCTCCTACAAATCTTCAACCTAGCTAAATGGAATATATTAACGATAAAAAAAGAAAGTTAATGTAACAAATGATTAACCAACGCAAAATAACTCCATGTATAGAAAAAGTCATGTTATGCCTCATTAAAATCTTATATAAAAAGAAAATAGATATGAAAAAGAGTTTATAATCCGAAGAATCATCAATACTCATGAATATATATGTATATATATGTATTTTTTGAAATAATGATACATACAAATATATCCTTTTGCTTTTGGTCTCTCGTGTGTTTGGAATAAATTTATTCTAAGTTGTGGTACTTCGGGTTGACAGGCACCTGAACTACTTGTTCGTAATGGGCGCCAAACACGTGCAATGGATTTGTTTAGTTTAGGTTGTATTTTGTTTTTCTGCATCACTAGTGGACTCTACACTACGTCTAATGCGCATTTGATCTTTAGATTAAAAAAAAATTTGAGTGAGTTTTCCAAAAAAAAAAAAAAAAAAAACAATTTTGAGTGGGATATAAATGGACAATTATATATATATATATGTGTGTGACTGTGACAGAATGATTAGTGATCAATTGTTTATTATGTGCCCCACATGAGGCACCTGCTTGACGCGAAACAATAGTTTACATATCATAGTGGAAGATTATTATTATACATTGATCACTATTTTAAGGATATGATATTGAGATCAATTTTCTGGCCATTTTTAGCTATTCTTTATCTTTACTGAGCGAATGGGACCTCTTTTCCTATCTCGCACACGTATATATTATAATCTCCAATGTAATTAGTTTGAAAGCCGCACCAGCACAATTATCCTCAAAATACACTAAGGCTCCGTTTGGGGAGTAGGACAATGGGAAGAGACTGGACTAAAGAGTCTAGTCCCATATTTGGGCTTTTTGGTGAACTGGACAAAATAGTCCAGTCCCCAAAATAGTAGGAAAAATGACACCTAGTACTAACTTTTTTAAAAAAATAACAAAAATATGACCTAAAAACTTTACGACTTAAATAAGTAATTTTCTAAAAACTGGGTAAGGAAGAAACAGTGACATAATTGTAAATATTGCAATCTTTTAGAATGACGTCTATAAGTTATAAAAAGTGAAAAACTTTGGTTGAGAAACATATTGACTTAGTGGTCCTGTTTGATTCCAACAAAATGATTTTGTATCTCTATCCCTTCCTTTTTCTTTTTTGGCTAACTTTTTTTAAATGCTTTTTCATGCTTTTTTTCACGTCTTTTCTGTTTTTTTTTCCTCATTAAACATACTTCTTTCTACTCATTTTTCTTTTTGTTTTTCCCTTTCTCATTTTAATTTCTTTTTTTTGAACTCTTTAAGAAAAGAGAAAATATCATTTCTTTTATTATTTTCTTTCAGCGTTTTATTTTATTTTATTTTATTCTCTTTTTAATTTTTCTTCATTCTCTTTTAATTATTTTTTTTTATTGAACATACTCATACCTCTATTCTTTTTTCTTTTCCTTATTGTCCTTTGTGGTATCTAATTTTCCTTTGTGGTATCTAATTTTGCTTTAGTTTTCTAACGATAGTGTTAGATGTTTGAAAGTATGTCTTACCAATTTTTTTTATTGAAATAAACTTCTTTCCACTCTTTTTTTTTCCCTTTTTTATTTTAATTTCTTTTTCCTTTAATCTTTGAAAAAACTAAAAATATTATTTTTTTGTTTGCTATTTTCTTTTTAGTGTTTTTTTTTCTTTCATTTTTTTTTCATTTTAGTTTCTTGTAACCAAATTGGTTTGAGATAACCAAACTGTGGAAAAAGAAAAAAAATGGTTTCTAAAAAACCTTTATCGTTTCTAAAAAATATTTGTAGTTTCCTATGATTTAGTTACATATAGAGCATTCTGCTAAAAGGAAACTAAACTGGTTTCTAAGAAACCTTTGTGGTTTCCTGTGATTTACTTAGGTATAGGGCATTTTGCTAAAAGAAAACTAAACCAGTTTCCTTGAAATATTTGTGGTTTGTTATGATTTACTTACATGTAGGACATTCCGCTAAAAGGAAACCAAACTAGTTTCTTAAAATCTTTTGTGATTTTATGAGATTTACTTATATACAGGACATTTCGTTACACATAAACTAAACTAGTTTCCTAGAAACCTTTTCAATTTCTTGTGATTTACTTGCATATATAGCATCATGCTAAAAGGAAACTAAACTGTTTTCCTAGAAACTTTTGTAGTTTCTTGTGATTTACTTATATACAATCATACAGGGCATTCTGCTAAAAAGAAACCAAATGGATTTCTCGGAAACCTTTGTGGTTTCTTGTGATTTACTTACGTACAGGATATTCTGCTATACATAAACCAAACTAGTTCCTGGAAACGTTTGTGGTTTCTTGTGATTTACTTACATACATGGCATTTTGCTAAAAGAAAACTAAACTGATATTAAGTATTTTTGAGTAGAAACTAAATTGGTTAACCAATCTTTGTAACTGATTTATATGGAAACTAAAAAAACCAAATTGATACCATAGTAGTTTCGAGTAGAAACCAATTTGGTTTCGAGTAGTAACTAGAAACTAATTTGGTTAATATGTAAATGATTACTATAAAAACTAAAAACCAAAATTGGTATTATGTAGTTTCAAGTAAAAACTAATATTCAATTTAGTCGTTTCAAGTAGGAACCAATTTAATTAGTGGTTTCTAATAATAAAATTATAAAAAATAAAAATAAAAAGACGGTGAAGTCTCAGTAGGAAAAATAAAAAAGAAAAGAGTAAATAATTAAAAAAAACTAAAAAATAACTTTTAAGAAAATATTTAAAATTGAAAAAGAAAAAAAAGAGTTTGTAAAATGACAAAAGGAGAGTGAAATTTTACTGAAAAAAAAGGGACGGGACAAACAAAAGAGAAACATAATAAAAAAATTTGTGGTTCACATTTTTTAAAAGAAAAAAAGGAAGGGAAAAAATAAAGAAAATGAAAAAGGAGGAAGGTAAAATGAAATTTGGGTTTGGTGGGACTTGAACCCTTTCGCAAGGTATTCAAAGAAAAAAGTAGCTAGCCCTTGGGCCAGCTTTAGTTTGCATCGTATAGCATGCGCATTCTAATATATAGACCTTTGTTGAAAAAAATATTGATTTATTTACCAACATGCCACCGCTTATTTAAAACTGTAAATATTTAAAAAAATACCAATTTTAGGTCGTATGAAATTTTAATGATTTTGTTAAGGTCATATTTTTGGTATTATTTTTTAAAAAATAGGTGAAAGTGTCATAAACCTGAAAAACCGCTCCCTTGGGATTAAATAGTCCCACTTAGAACTTGGGTTTATTTAGTCCCAAGGACCATGACCTTTTTTTTTTTGCAAAAATATTTTTTTGGATAAAATATTTTTTTATCTTATGTATATTCTTAAATAAAAAAATGCATATCCCATTCTTTTTCTAAAAAATAAACATATAATAATTATTAAAAAATAAAATAAAAAATATTATTAATTTTAGTTCTATGGTGAAAGAAAGTTAATTTGACTGAGTTGGTAGCTATGAATAATCATTTATATACACATATGTATACATGAGATTTGTAGGCAGTTTACCATACGATATGAGATTATATAGACATATTAATTCTTAGACAATCACTAAATAAATGGGGCCTATATGTTGACGCTAATAAATAATATGTTATCGGTATAGAGCTACACCGACGACATTGTCGTTGCTAGAAAGTCATGGATATAAGTCTGTCGCTATATGTTATTTGTACTAATGACAAATATTGTCGTCGGTATAGATCTCTGTAACGACGACCTATGTCGTTGTTATACTATCATAGTACACCAGTTTAAAAATGACAAAATCAGTTGTCGTCAATATTATAGCGACAATACATGTCGTCGGTACAAATTTAAAAATTATTATTGTTTTGAAAATTTTAAACATATAGTCGTCGCTAAAAAATTTGAATTTTACTTTTTATTTATATCTATTTGTCGTCACTCTAGAGGTTTTGAAATTTTTAAAAATAAATATAAATAATTAATTTATTAGAAATAAAATAAAATAAATAAAATTAGAATTAAATTGAAGGAAATAAAAACACTAACATTAAGTTTAATTTTAATTAAACATATAGAAATGTAATACACATAACAAAATAATATAATAAAAGTAGCCAACACATAAAAATGTAGGAAAAAAAATAAAGAACTCTCTAGTGATCCAAGTCGGTAGCATCTTTATCCTCTTAAGGCTAGAGAGGTGGGGGAAGGGTTTGAGGTCAATATCGCGGAGGCAATGCAGGGGGCGAGGGCATCAGAGGAACAATCTAAGCAACATTGGGCATGTAACACATTTCTCATCGTAGTACCGCCTGTCCTTGTCACTATGTGCCCAGAGAACCTCTTCATGCTAGTGGACCGCAACCAGATAATTCTGAGTTTGGCTAAAAAAGTCTTGTAGCTCTGCATCTGGTATAGGAGGCTACTGCAGTGGAGAGGCTACTGTAGTAGATGCGCTAGCAGCTCACTTGAGTTTCGGACCAACTCCTCTTCTATAGCCTCTCTTAAGACCAAGCACCTCATTAGCAATCGTTGTTTCATCAATACGAGTTAGTGTAGACTGTGCCTAGAAACCCGAGGTAGATAAGATGATTGAGATTGCAGCTGAGTATTGCAAATCTCAACAATCTAATGCTATAAACAGTTAGAGAAAAAAAGTTAGTAAAAATAAAATTAGTAGACAATCAATAATACATTGAGTAACAAGTTATTTATATAATTCAACTCATGCTTTGCAGAAGGTGGAAGGATCCATATACCTCTACCAATAGTTCTCTGTGTTTGGTTGCAACTCGTCCATATCAGGATCCCCTTATACATTGAGTTAGATTAGTAATTAAACGAAAGCAATAAGAAAAATTAAAATTAATAACAATATAAAAAGATTACCATATTATATATATTAGCGATGATATACTTAGGCTCCTACCTACTGATATACTTCATATGTCCCATATTTTCAGCGTTCCTCCTAGACATAGCATGTCATTTAAAAGTCATTAAGTAATTGAGTAGTAGTTATAAAATGAATTATCATAAAAAAATAAATAGAAAAAGTATTTACCCTATAGTTTGCAAAGTTGAACAAATTCACACACTTATTCCAAGCCTCCTTAGTTATATCGGCAGGAACAGTTAGACGAGCATGAGGAATGTCAAGATTCTCCTCCTCGCCCTTAGTGAGCATGAACTGTATATTGAGGCCATTCTTCAGGTCCTTATACGTGTCCTAAGTAGAATGATCAATGCTTTATAATACACAAGGCAACTCTTCCTTACTAACATCCTCATACTTGAAGCACCTCTGGAACCAAAAATTGAAGTAATTAACAAGAATAAAAACAATAAAATACAAATATTAGAAGCAATAAACTTATTCTTACCTTGTACTAGGCTCTATTTTCACATTTTGTTCAGTAGAAACTTTTGCCCAGCTCTTATGGAAAATTTCCATAATCTTCCCAACCAATACCCCGATAAGATGAGGAAAATACTTCTGATTTGTTTTAATAGCTCTCCATGTATCTCCCTTCTTATCAATCCTGATCGGGAGTCGTTCACTTGGCTGCAAGGAGTCTAGCTTTTCCTGTAAGTTCAAAGATCTATTCTTTGAACGTTTCTTCTTGCCGATCAGTGCTGCAAATGAGAGAGAAAAATATTACTAATTAATCAAATGAAATGAACAATAAATGTATATTTATTTATTACTTATAGAAAGTAAAAATATGCCTTGTACCTAACTAACACAAGCTATGAATCCTAAATGGGTTTGGTGGGTCTCTCCGTTCGCATCTCTTCCATGATATGTCCCCACAGTAGTAATAACTAAATAATATTGATGAATAGAATAAATATGATATGATGCATACAGATATGACAATATAAAATTATACATTTTATTGACAATGTAATAATTATTCTCATAAAATGCATAATAAATAACATTTGCATATTAATCATCATTGTTATCAATATAATCTTCATGTTCATTTTGATCAGTTTCATTATCATCATCTACCTCCAATTCTTCTTCTTCTTCTTCTTCTTCTACATAATTGTTAATTGTGTTATTCTGATCAAGTTTATTATCATCAATAAAATCATCTTCTTCTATAACATGAAAAAGTTCACTTTTGGAATTTTGAACAAGTTTACTTTGACTTCCACAAATATAATTGATAGACTCTAACTTGCCACGTTCAACTGTGAAGACAAAGTTTGAGGAGTTATAATCTTGCAAACAACTAGCTCAGTATCATTATCATGAATATTTCATCTGCCGTAATTGCCTAATACTTAGGAAAAATCATATATGCGTGTAATACTATGGAAAAACACATGATCACATCATAAATGCAGCAGAAAAATTAACGGATTTAGGTTTCAAAATTTTTACATGAAAACAGTTTTCATAACCATATAACATGCATATATCTTATACAGGATTATGTATGACATAAATCAAATCTAGATGCATAAACCCTAGAGATGAGATTAGGGTTTACCTCTTGTAGCGTGCTCCTCTTTGATCTCCTTTTTGATGGTGATCAAATCTCCAACCCTAGATCTTCTTGCCTATGCTCATGCTCTTGGTTGAAGAGGTGAGTGGGCACTAAGTTAAATCCTCTGTTGGAGAATGATCAAGAACACCTTCTTGATCTTTTGGAACACCAGGACGTGGGATGAGAGTATGAGGTTGCAAGAAACTTTTTCTCTCTCACTTAGCCTAAGGGTGGCCAAATTCTCTCTCTCTCTCCTTGCCTTATGCGTGTAGTACTGTTAGTATTACTGTGCAGTTTTTTCTCTCATATATCTTATATATATAGGGCCAAAAACTGTTAATCCCAGTCTAACTAGGATTGGGCTTGTCCTTCAATTTAGACTTTGGGTGTATTTTTATAGATATGTCTAACTCATGCAACTTATTTAAAAAAATACCAACTTCTGTGTAGAATCATTATTTTACACAGTTTTATGAAACTAATTTCACAAATGCCACCAACCAATTAATGAGCTTTATTGAGTTAGACAAGGAACTTTATGGATCCAAGTAATCTAAGTTCCAATAGTATGATAAGTACATAATAACTCTTATTATGGTATTTATATAAATACTATTAGGAAAGGGGACACTCCACTAAAGGCCCAATACTGCACTCTTAGATTAGATGTCACGCTTTTTATAGAGATTCAATCAACTAACCTTGATTAATCGATCCATCTAGTATATTCTATACCACATATACAATCCATATACAATGCCATAGTTGGATAGGTGAAATTACCGTAATACCCCTCTAACACATAGTTACCTTTAAGTTACTATCTTTCTATCAAGGAATAATGTTGTTAATAATTTTGTTCTCAGTGGCCATTTAGACAAAATTATCAACTAATTCACAAAGTGAATACTAAGATCTTAGATTTAATTATTCCATGAATCTTGAAAGACCTTAAGGTGACATTAATGTACAGTGTCCTTAACTATTTGGTATTCCCATCAATTCATAAATCATAACCTCTAATATACCAGAGTTCACATCTAATTTCATAGAGGTTAGTCTTTTAACAAATCAAACGGTTTCAATCCATAAAAGCAAGTCTAATCAAACATCAAGGATTAAGATCGACATGCTAAGAGCTAGTTTGTAGTAATATAAGAATTGAGTTACGACACTCTAATTCTTTATATTACCTGGTCCAGTTCAATACACATAACTTATTTATATTGTACTAGTGTTTCTATTAGAAGTCATACACTTCAATGATTTGAGACGCATCATTCCCGTTGAGATAAATAAACACTACAATCTTTAGTAAATAAAGTATTCCATCTTTATTTACAGATTGTGAACTGATTAATTTAGACTTAGATAAAGAAACAAGTCTCTCATAATTAACACTTAATCATGTTTGTTTTTTTATATATAAATAAAGTCATGAAATCTTTTTCAGATAAATAAATTATTCAACTAAGACAGTTTAATCTAGCAAATATCATAATTGCATATAAGAGAAAGTTATTTACTAAAAAGGGTAAAATTAGAAATCTACTTTTTAGGGCAAATATCCCAATATTATCCACCTCGATGACTTAAGTCTCCTACAATCCTCTAATTCGGGCTATTCAAAAAATCATCAACATAAAAAACTTGCTTAGCTTAATAAGCAAATATGTATGGTTCATCTTTATACTACTCAGAATTGATAGCTACACTTGTTATGTTTTCACTTTTTGATTTTATTTTCTTCTTTCTAGGATTGGTATCAAACCAATTGCACTTGAATAAGACAACATAATATGTGTCCATATAATTGAACTCTTGAATTTCTTCTAAATGATAGTAGAATGTAATCTCATCAGTCCCATGAACAGATATACCATTGTTTTGAGTTAGTCGTTTAGGATCTCTTGTATGAGCTACGAATCGAGTTCCGTTTATAATACATGCAGAATAAGAGGAGACATAGAAATGTGGCCCAGTCCAAAGGCTAATAAGTACAACTCGTCAATTACTTCAGGGATCCATTTTGACGTAATTGATACATCTATTATTTCAATTAAAATGTAAATAAGACAACAATGAAAAGAATTGTTATAGGCAAAGGTTGGACTTATAAATTTCATATTTTTATATAAAATCAAGTTAGAAAAGTAATGCCTTTAGATTTCATCTAGGTATTGACCATCTTTTTGTTGGATCTCCCTCATGTGTTCACTATATTATAGTAAAAATGTGAAATTTTAATCTAATGACATATAATCATTGTAATTTGATATTTCATTAGTTGTGGTGGCTTACTCCAAATATTTCTGGATCTCTACGCAATTGTTTATTATGTACCACTCTACTTTCTTCTAGAGATATATATCAAGTGACACATAACTACAACAAATTAGGCTTTTTATAGCATATTAGCATAGCATTCTCAAAAAAATATTACCATTTTCGTTTTTAAAAATTGCTACATTTGTTATAAAAAGTTAAAATAAAATATATTGTGCTACATTATAAATTTAAACATATCATTAATAGAATTACCTCACATAAGGTTATTGAATTTAAAGATCACCCTGTTATATAATTCCATATTCATTTATGTCTAATTATATATATATATAGATATATTATCTATTATACATAATATTTAAAATTTTGTATTATAATCGCTATTCACGTGTACACTATTTCTTAAAGGAAAAAAACTGTAAAAATGGGAATGAAATGTCAAATTTCTATTTTGGCGGACAAGTTAGGTTTGCGAAATGAAAAAGTCAATCAATTTGTAGAGAAGAATTTCAAAAAAAAAAAAAAGAAAAATATCAACGAAAAAGAACAGGGTTTGCACAGAACACAGTTGGGGAAAGTCACCCGGCCACCCAGCCTTCAACCCTATCCTTCGATCCCAGGCTCGTGAAGACTCCTTCACCCTTCGAAGCATAGGCGTACTCCTAGCTCACAAATGCTAGGTGCGAACCTAGGTTCTTCTCGCCACAGATCATAAACCCGTGCACGCAAACCCCAACGGCTAGATCTCGAAACCTTAGCATCTAGCTCAACCTCACATTTGGATTTGGGTATACTCTCTATGTTTCTTCTTCTACTTATCTAAATTCTATTTGATTTGGGAATCCACATTTTGGGGTTTAGGCATTTACATTCGAATTTGTAAATTGGGATTTAGGGATTTATATTTGAATTTCTTCTTCTACTTAGGTTAGGGCATTCGGATAATTTTTCATGTTCCCCTTGTGTTGCTACTGATAATCTAGAATTCAGTGGTGAGTCGATATTAGTGTGATTTTTAAGTTAGTTCAAAAGTATCCTTTCATTATCATCTTACACTTTAAATTACTCTTTCTGAAGATATCACTGTGTTAATTATTGGGATTATGCCCTAGAAAGCAGTTTCTTTGTTAGACATTTTAAACAATGTTTATTGGATTTAAGTGTTATCCATTTGTTGTCAATAAATTTCATATTATGTCCCATTTATATACGTGTGATGTTTATGTTTTTCTATCATGCAAATATCTAAAAGTTTCCATGACTAATAATGAGTAATAAAGAATTGTTCGGGTGAAGTGTTCACATGTGGGAGACTAAATTCTTTATTTTATTATGTCTAAATTAAAAGTTCACATTCTGTAAATAAAGATGGAATACTTTATTTTGCCATAAAATGTAGTGTTGTCTATTTCAACGGGATTGATGAAGTCTCCAATCATCGAAGTGTCTGACTTCGGATAGAGACACTAGTGCATTATAAGAAAGTTATAAGTGCATTGATAGAATTTGAGATTAAATGCCGTAACTCAATATTCTATCTTTCGCTAATCTAGCACTATTGCAAGATTACCTAAATCCTAGTGATTGTCGGACTTGCTTTCATGAGTTTTATCTTTTTGACTTACTAAAGGACTAAACCCGATTATATGGTTCGAACTCCAGTATCTTGGAAGATAAGATTTGTGAATTGACGAGAACGCCCTTCATGATTTAGACACTATGCATATAGTGTCACTTTAAGTTTTTTCAAGGACTTGGATAATGAAAACCAGGTGCCAGGTAATCACTTTGCGAATTTGACTGTGTTTGTATGGGCAGTTACAAACACCGTAGTCAATTATTATCCATTAGATGAAAAATGGTAACTCAAAGGTAAATATGTACTAGAGGGGTAATACGGTAATTTCACCTCACTAGTACGGCATTGCATCAGGGGTATATCTGCAGGTATAGTATATACTAAATGGATCAAGTTAATTAAAGTATTAATTAGCTTCACAGAAAATATATGATATTTAGTCTAAGAGTGCAATATTGGGCCCATAGTGGAGTGCCCCAATATTAATGGACAAGGCCCAGTCATAATTAAGAGTTAATTATGCCTGTGAGCAGTTGGCCCATTAGAGCTTAGACTATTTGGATCCATAAGGTCCCCTGTCTAGTTCACACATAGCCTAATACTAATTGGATGGTCAGCTGAGCCCAATAAGCCCACTAAGGTTTACATCTCTCTAGTACTTAAGAGAAAAGTTCTCCTAAGCCTGCACACAAGAGCTACACGCCTACTACAAGCACAGTAAGTGTGCTTGGCGTGAAACAAAGAGAAAAAGAGAGAGTGAGAGTGACGAGCTACCGCGGGAGAAATCCTGAGCTCATTCATGGCCGCCGAGGGAGAGATACGAACGGCCGTAGACGTGCAATCAAGGAGAAGGAAGAGCGTCTTCTGGATCTTCCGCTCATCTCTCGTTGGGAATTAAGAAGGTGCCCATACACCGGATCATTCAACGGGCTCTAGAGAATAGACGGGAAGGCTCAATGGTTGTGAAGCGCTTCCAGGTTTTATCTAAACCAAGAACCATGAATTGATTTATGTTAGATCAACGATCCTATTTATTTTATTTTGTAAAATTTCAAGAAAATTTTAAAATACCAATTCCGCTGCGTTCTTGATATGTTTACAAAACTGCGGAAATCGTTTTCGGTAAAATCATTTTTCGAAAATTTAGTTTCCGTAATTTCCAGCATTAATACCATTATTTGGGTCATATCATTGTATGCAAGATCCATGGCAGATGATGAGCAAATGATGAGCAAGGATTATTAATTAAGAAGATCTCTTATAAAATCTATAACAACTTCGTGTTCGTTTTGAATTCCGATATGTGCGCTTACGTATAAAAATTTTATAACACCTGATTTGAATGAGGATGAAATAGACACAGAGTTCTTGCCTACTTTCCTTAAGAATTTTTTAAAACTTTTTGTAAGTAATGCAAGTTCATCGCCATCTTCTTCCTCATTTGATACTCCATTGTTCTCTTCTATGGATTTGAGAGTAATAGATTTCTCATTCTTTCTTACCGTTAGATTCATTTCAAATGCTCGAAGAGAACTCATCAACTTTTCAATCTTCATGATGTCTAGATTTTTGCTTTCTTCAATTGCAATAATCTTAGGTTGAAAACGATCAGGAAGAGACCTAACAATTTTTCCTCACTATAACACCCTCAGGAATCTTTTCACTAAGAGCAAACGATTTATTAGCAATATCGTACAGTTTTGTATAATATTGAGACAAAGATTCATTTTATTCCATACGTATTTGTTCAAATCTAGTTGTAAGAGATGTGAGTTTATTACGCTTTACATCACCTGAGCCTTAAAAATGAGTTTGAAAGATTTCCCATGCCTCCTTGGCAGTTTCACACGAAAAAATTAAGTTGATTTACTCTATATCACACCCATTGAAAAATGGCATGTAGAGCTTTGGTATTGTAACTTGCCAGCAAATCATCCTGGGGTGACCAATCAATCTTGGATTTCAAAGAGATTGTTCCATCATCAGCTTTGACAACAGGGCGAGACCAACCTGTAAGAATAGATCTCCAGGCTTTAATGTCAAGTGCTCTGATGAACGCTTTCATCCTGGTCTTCCAATAAGGATAGTTGGTCCCACATAGCAATGGTGGACGAGAAATAGATCCTCCTTCATTAAGAAAAGACATACTAACACAAAACAGATCAGAAAATCCCAAAATCTCACTAAAAATTAAGTGACTCTACTCTGATACCAATTGAAAGATCTGTTTTAGGTATTATCAAATAATTAATTAAATGATTAACTTAATAATTAAATAATTATGTTGTAACACATGTAGGAAAAGTTGTTGCAACGACGAGTGCATATGTTGTAATAAGAATAGAAAAATAAAGAATGAACACAAGATGTTTTTAACGTGGTTCGGACCTCTCCTACTCTACAGGGCCACGCCCAGAGATTAAACAAATTAATAAAGTATAAAAATTACAAACACTGATTGACTAATGCAATAAAAGACTCCTCTTTTTAATTGCCGCAATGTGTTATAACAACTTCACCAATCTTGTTTAGCGAGCTCCCATCGTCTTGTTGATCCTTCACACGTGAACTCCCTTCACTAGTCTGGATCTTGTCTCCTCCCGAAGACGTATTGTTCTTCCTCCCGAAGAAAAAGATGCACATAAATAAAGTATATAGAAAAACCTTAAAAATTTCTAAGTTTCACAATGGCAATAGAACATATTCTATGCCTTTCAAATAAAAGCTCTCTCTAAGTATATTTTTCTCAATGAAGTATATACAAAATTCCTTGGAATAGTAGAGCTTTTATAGGTAAATTTCAGCCTCCATGGTCATCCAAGGTAGTGTAAATTAGTTGAAATCAAATAAGAAAAGAACTAATAACAAAATCAAAATCTTTCCATAAATGTTGTAATCTGAAACAACTTTCTGAACAATTACTAGAAAAATGTCCAGATTCATGATTGCTCCTTTGATTCAGTTTAGACACATTTTGGCTTGCTCGAAATCTTCAAGTAACCTGCTAAAGATTGATAATTAATTTAGAAAATCATATCTCAATTAATATCAATCAAATGTCAATATTTAAGAAAAGTAACCAATCTTTCCTTAAATATCCGGAATTGTTGCAACACATCAGCAAAATCTGATCAACTCAGAAAATCAAATCAATTAACTAATCAAAACTTAATTAATTGATGAGAAATTTTCAGCAATAATTAAGGAGGAAAATCCTTATGAATTTACTTCAGAAACCTGTCCAAATTCAATGATTTATAAGAGGCAATCAGATATCAATCAAGGACAAAGGAATGAGGAAATAATCAATGATATATATGGTAAATATAAAAGGAATTGATTGAAAATTAATAAGAAAAATATCCTATACAGCTATATACAATATTCCATTTATACTTCACCAATATTATCACCAGAATCATTAAATATGGAAATAAAAACCGTTTAGGCACATTCTAGAAAGTTTTCATATAAAGAAAAACGCAAGTTTTTAGTTAATGTAGAACAACACTTGTCGTAACAACTTCAAACTTGTTGTAACAACTTCAAATTTGTTATAATAACATCTCCATCTTATTTATCAACCTGAGTTCTCAAAATTTTACTATTTAGAATGCCAAACTTTTGAACCTAACAGATGGTTTTATATATACAAGGATAAGTACTATTCGAACTATCAATAACTTATATTGTAATGGGATATTAGGGAAACTAAACAAGTTAAATTTAGTAAACAATCCCTACGTTTTAAATTTATTTGCAAAATACACCTTTCAATAGTATGGCAAGCGACAAATGTGGTTTAAGTTATAATTTCGAAGGCTATTTTACAAAGAGTTTTTATAATAGGTGTCACGACCCAAACCCCAGGCCAGTGGCAGAAGGGGAATTTCACAATGGAAATTCGTAATTTATTCTTGAAAAATTTTAGAAACTATAATTCTTTAGAAAAACGACAACTAGTTGAAAAACGACAGCTTCTTTAAAAGATTATAAAAATAGTTCAAATTATAAATTCCCACAGTTTGTGATCACCACTAGACATAGACTGTTAATGATAGTAATAAAACATAAACATGCATCGCCATTGTCATCACAAGTAGGCATAATAGATAATACAGGCTAAATCCAAATGAGAGTTACCAAGTATTTACCAACTACTAAACTAGAACAAATCCTGCAGTCCTAGTCACTCTGCCCCGGAGTTGCTCAAATCACACTGTACACCACCTGAGAGGGGAAAGATAAGGGGGTGAGCATTTACATGCTCAGTAGGAATTCAATCACCTTTTTAGTATGAATGCAACTTTGAAACCTTGCATGGTTAGTACCTTTCCAAAATCTAGTTATAAAACAAGTTTACAAATATTCGAGTACAACCACATATTCAAAATCAAACCAAAACCAAAGTCACCATGTTCATAATCATGTTTATGTTGTACATATCATAAATCAACCAAGTATAAGTATATCTATGAGCTCTCATCCTCTCATCACGGTCCTGTAATACCTCTTGAACAGAGGTACCCAGCATTCTGACACTACCCGGAGGTGTGTCAGTAAAACCTGCGCAGGGGCCTAGGTCTCTCACCTAGCACTGCAGCAACTCGCCAGCGATCTAAATACCATGATGCTAAAATG
>JXTC01000134.1:411415-460998 GCA_002914845.1 Trema orientale | reverse complement strand
TTTTAATAGAAATCACTTCTATCTTGTGGCACGGAACTTAGGTAAGTACTTCTAATTGGATTCTTGAACCTACGTCATCCTGCTTTAAGTTTCTGATCAACTTGAGTACCTGCCACTTAAGAAGGGGAAAAGAAAGGTGTAGATCATCATACAACTCATACCTAAGACTTGCCTAATTAAGTTCGGGGATACATACTCGGGGAAAAGTTCGAGATCTGGTGGCAACCTAAGGTAAATCTTTAGGAAATACTTCTAAGAATTCATGAAACCACACTGGTACGTCATTTGGCTTAAGTTTGATCTTGTCAAGTTGATTATCAACCAAATATATAACAAGGGAAAAAAAATAAAATGGAGATCATCATAAACAGATCTAGGATCACTTCTGCTAAACATGGATATTACTGGGCGAATTTCGACATCTATAGTAATTCCTCCGTAGGAACGCACTGCTAGGAAAAATTTAATGACAATATCCTTATAATACTGATTTTATAACACATTAGTTATTGTAGCATATTAATGTACTGTAATTAATCCCCAAAACTTAAGATCTAAAAATTAAACTGATCATGTTCAAAACTTTATCAAATAATAAGAACGAGTCTATATATATATAGATATATTAGAAAAGATAAGATATATTAGAAAGGATAAGATATCAGATGTGTTTTTTGAACAAATAGTACTATATGTAAAGGGCAAACGTTGTTACTGTGCTAAAACTTTTTCCCTCTTAAGTATAGTCAGAAAATAAAATTTCAACAAATTTTGAAAAGGTTGTTACGGCTCTCGGAGTGTATGCGCATAAAAGTCTTAATAACGACTAAGAAAACGCAAATTAGAGGGGATAATATTTTGGCGTCATTAGATTAAAAATGAGCTACTATTATAGATAGTTTATGTCATGTTGTACGAAGTCAAGTATAATAATCTTACCTCAACATGGGGTTGCCATTTAATAAAAGGAAAATAATATGATGAGCTTCACGGATATCCTTGACCAAAAAGAGGTCCATATTGCTTTCGACAGTATTCTTATCACGATCGAGACGGTCTCCAAATGGATGTACTCTATCACTATTCTCGACAATATTCTTATCACGCTGGAGATGGGTCTCCAAATGGATATCCTACCACTACTTTAGACCTAACTAATTTTTTAATTAACTGCAGGCATGCAGCTACCTGTTACTAGGGCATCCATCATTCTGTACTCTATATATAAAACCATTTTGCTACTTCTTCTCAGTCCGCTGCCTTCAACCACCCCTCTGATCCTTCTCTCCTTCTATATGAATCAAACATATATAGGTCCCATGAGACCGTATATTGAGCATCATATATTTGAATCAACATATAGTCTCAAGAGAAAAAGATGGACAAGTTTTTGGTGAAGGGTTTTCTTGAAGATGTGGTTTTTATTAAGACCGAAATAATTTATGTTTTTGTTAAGCCCTCATCATCAAACATAGCTTCAGCGATATCCTTGGCAGAAAACGGTTCATATGTGTCAACATCATTGTTGACTAATTTTTTAACTGAAAGCTCCAAAAATATGTGGAAGATCAAGATCAAGATCAAGATCAAGGCGAGAAATAACTCACAAGCACCGGTTTTCAGGTTGGTGAAGAATCTTCTTCTTGGTCGGTCCTTAGTAATTGTGTTCATGTTGTTAAGGGCTGATTACTCTGTACATAGGCTTAGCCACGTGTATAAGTTTGTTGATGAGTAGCTACCATTCTGTCAGTTTTCTGTTAGCATTCAGTTAGTTAGTTTTCTAAACAGAGTTAGCTATTAGTCCTAACATATTAGATCCATATTAGATTATGAATCTTCTTCTTGTTCGGTCGTGAGTAATTGTGTTCATATTATATTCATATACTTTTGTGTAATCAATTTGTTTCTAATAACATGGTTATCTTGTGCAGTATTACACGCTACAAGAAATGCCACTTTCCCCAACAGATTGAAATGAGCCTGTTGGGGAAAAGAATCAATTGCTGATGGGTAAATTGCAACCGGGAAATACTGAGTTAAAAAAAAAAAAAAAAGGTCTGAGGACTCTATGCCGACGGGCTGCGCGTTGGCACAAAAGTGGCGGGTAAAAAGGGGGCTTATTTTTTTACCATATAGCGATGCGTCTTTGAACTTCCGCTGGAAAATTTCCGAGAAAAAAATGGCAGTTATATTCGGGTGCCTTTTTCTTTCTAAATTAATTTAGAAAATATTCACCGACGGAATAACTCGTCGGCGGCTAGCGGTGTCAAAGAGGTTAGGCCTAACCCATGTATAGGCCTAAACGAGTTGTGGGCCGGCCCAAATTGACACCTCTATCCTCGATAAAAGGTTTTAGTTTTATTTTATTTTTTGAAGTAAAGTTATTAATGAAACGGTGTCGTTTGGGTTGTTCGAGAATGTTCAGAACATAGGGTTTTGAACCAAAAACCTCTAATCCTTCTTCTTTCTTTTTTATCTTACCTATCCATAGCTATCGTCTGCTTTTTTCTCTGTGTCCTAATTGGGTTTGTCTCCATATCTTTTTGGCTAGTCTCACGCTCTCAACGAGAAAAAAATTCTTTTTTTTTTCTCTTGGTTTTGAGTTCTTTGCACTCTAACAGGAATAAAAATCCTTTTTTTTTTTGTCTCTTGAGTCTCGATTTTGCGGATTTGAAGAAAAAAATAAAATCCCCATGTAACCAGGTAAACCCCTTTCTCTCTCCTTATTTTACTTTTTTTTTCATTTTATTTAGACTTCATTAATTGGTACTTAGATTTCTGGAGGAAAAGAAAAAAAATTTTCAAGAGATCCCAATTTTCTCTTGTTTGGATTCAAACAAAAAATTATAAAAGTTCTTCCCAAAGAAAGAAAAAATTAGCTTTGTTGTCATATTTTAACAGATAGAATTTTGATAAACTAATTAGGAAAACCAAAAATTTCAAAATAAAGTACTATAAAATTTTAAGAAAACAATTTTCTCTCATTTTTTCCATAACTTTTCCTTCATAAATTTTTTTCCTCTTGAAATTCAAGTTCCAAATGGAACCTTTTAAGTTTTGATAATTTTTTCTGTTATTTCTCTCTGACCAGGCAATTTTCACTGTCTGTTGCGAATTTTCCCAGTCTCTATCCAGGTAGCCCTTTCCCCTAGTTTGTTTGGGTTCTATGGATTTGAATGGGTTAGATTTGTGGATTTGAATGGTTTTCTTTTTGGGTGTATATTCTCACTCTGGCTATTTATTTGGATGTTGGCTATTTATCTGAGTTTGTTTTCTGTGTTGTTCTCTCTGGTTTTTGCGAATTTTTTGTGTATGTTCTCTCTCAAAACAAACCAAAATGTGGATTTGAATGACCTGGGTCTATTTTTTGTGTATATATTCTCTCTGTCTATTTATCTGGGTTTGTTTCTTTGTTTGTTTTTTTTTTTTTGGGTATATTGGGCTTGTTTTTTGTGTATATTGACTAAAATACAAGAAAAAGTTTTGTTTTTAACGATTTTCAATACTTTAATCGTCACTAACATTTTGGTATGCTTTTGTTAAACACATTTTCTTCATTGCATGTTGTTAGCATCTTTGGATTTTTCATGCTTTGGGTTAGGAGGATCTGGCCTCGATTTTATATGGAATAAATTAACAGGAGGATAGTTTGTTGAGTTGTTGTGCTGTCGACAAGGAAACAAAACTTGAGCTTTTCAAAATTTTAGTTCTAAGCAGGGTAAATGAACCTAGCATATATCCCTCCCAAGATGTTGTAAATTCCCAGTGAACCATTGAGCTTCTTACATAATATTTCTCATTGACCTTACCCATATGACAGTGATTTTAATAGTAATTATTTTAAGAAGAGTGTTATATTATGCCTGTTGATCCCTTTGTATTAGAGTTCTTTGTATTCTTCATCATCCGTGTAGTAATAGTATTCTTTGTATATGTGTATCTCTGAGTTGTATTGTGGAAATGGAAATGAGATGAACATGGTGATGTGAAGATGCAAACAACCACGGATTGTAAAAGAAACAAAGAGCAATGATGGTGATAATATGAAAACTAATGCAAGGATATATGTGAAGAAAAAAAAAATTTATATATATATATATACACACACATAAATGGATATATGGAAGTTGGAGGTCACGGGGCTAAAGAAAATAACGAGGTGATGGTGATGATAATAACAAGGAGGACAATCGGTTTATGTGAAATGAGAAGATAAACGTGATGATTATTGTATATGGTAGATTGAAGTGAAAAGATAGCCACGGGTTGAGGAGAATAGAGTAATGATGATGATTGTACGAAGATGAGTTAATGGAAGTGCTAAAGTGAAAGATATGGATTAATATTGGGTCGTGTAGCTACGTCTTGGAAGAGGAAAGCAAGGCGAAGATCACCAAGGAAGGTACTTGTGAATAATTTGAGACCAAAGACCACTCGAACGTGTGTCAGCAAATCCTACGCATAGTTCTAAGTTTTTCCCCTACTGTTGCAGCAACTCACCAACGACCTAAAATACCATGATACAAAAATAGAACTCAAGTCTATGATCTTATATTAGGTACAACACCTTATGTGGTGTATAATAACCATGCATCAAGTATATTAAGAAAATCATGCTTTAAAACTCATTTGATATTATTCTGGGATATATTGAAAATCGAGTAGCATAACAACTGTATTTTCCTAAAATTAAAATTTTAAAATAAAATAAGTATAAAACTTAGTAATTGAACCCTTACCTCGCCTTGATAACCATGCTAAGCTATCAGTGGCTATAGAATCTTCTGTTAGTTACTTGGTCACTTGAGAGGTCGTTTTGGAATCCCATGAGCTTATTTTGAGAGGTGATTTGCCTAATGAAGCCTCAAATTGAGAAATAGACATCACCACTGAATTCATAGTATCTAAAATAACTAGGTTAGACATATAACTCGATTAATTTGGACCCTGAGCCGAAACCCGGCCCGTGGCATGCAAAATGAAATAAAATTCTGAGCCTCGTGTTTCGGATTTCGTGCCACTTTAAAACATATCGATGCGATACATCAAAACTTGTCTCTCAATCTTGCTTAGTCCAAATTCGAAGTCAGAATTTAGTTCGAGGCCCCGAGCTTAAATTTGGGCTTTAATAGTGACTAATTCTAAAAGTTATAAAAATGTCCCTTTTTGAAAATATTTTCACAAATATCACATTTTCCAAGCTCATTTTTACACAAACCACTCATCCATTCCATACAAAACTACCACTCATCCTCATGCTTTAAATCACAAAACCATCACATAAAGTTTCATGAATAATCCTTGAACTTTACCTGAGCTTGTTTGCTGGAAATTAGTGGCAGTGAAGGGTCGAGAATGGCTGGGGAAAGCTTGGGGTCATCGGCTGTGGTGGTCCTCGGCCTTGGATGGCGGCCAGAGCACCAGAAACGGCCGCGAAGAGTCGCAGCTTTGGGCGGAGAACTCTGGCAACGGGTGCCGCGACAAGTGGCAGAGAAGGCCATTGCTGGTTCATCTAGTTGTGGGAAGTTGGCTCAAGGAAATGACAGTACTCATCGACAATAGGATGTGGCCGGATTTGAGATGCACAGTAACCAGGTGAGAGAGGGAAAATAGAAAATGAGAGGAAGAGAGAGAAAGTTGGGGATTTGGGACAATTTTGGGCATCTGACACATGCCAGATCTGAAATGGGGAGTTTAAGTTCCTCAGTTTTGTAATTTAGTCCTCAGCTCAAGATTCTCTTCAATTTAGTCCCAAAAATTTGAATTGTACCCCAACTTCAACAAATTCTTTTCACTCTGGCCATTACCCGAATTTAATTCAAATTTTAACCATTATTTTTATTTTAAATCTTCAATTTATGAAAAGAACAAAATGTCCTTAATTAAAAATCAAGGATATTATATCCTCCCCTCTTTAAACGAATTTCGTCCTGAAATTCAAAGTACAAGGCATGAATCAAAATACAACCTTAAGTTGAAAGTTGAACAAATAAGAATACTTCTCATACATCTCGGTTTCAAGTTCTCAAGTAGCTTTTTCTTCCTTATGATATTCCCAAAGGACCTTGACAAGTGAAATCTCCCTGTTACGAAGCACTTTGAGCTTTCTTCCCAGTATTTGAACTGGTTGCTCCTCATAAGACACATTTTCTTAGATAGGTAATTCCATATATTAGATAACGTGAGATGGGTTAGGTATATACTTCCTGAGCATTGAAACATAGAATACATTGTATATTCGATCCAATTGTGATGGTAAATCCAGACGATAAGCAAAATGCCCGATTCTATTAGTAATCTCGAATGGTCCAATGTACCTTGGAGCTAACTTCCCTTCAATTCCAAATCTTGTGACTCCACGTACTAGCGCAACTTTCAAGAATACCTTGTTATCGACATTAGACTCTGCCTTACATCTTGTGGGATTTGCATAGCTTTTTTAGTGACTCTGAACAACTTTGAGTTTCTCTCTGATCTTTTTGACCTTTTTAATAGGCTCTTATACTAGCTCTGGCCCAAAAGTAATACACTCCTCTGTATCAGCCCAACGTAAGGGTGACCTGCATGGTCTCCCATATAGCACCTCATATGGAGCCATGCCAAGACTGGTTTTGTAGCTGATATTATAAGCAAACTCCACCAATGATAGGTGATCATCCAAGCTTCTATTATAATCCAGTATAGATAAGCGAAGCATATTCTCTAAAATCTATATAGTCTCCTCAGATTGACCATTTGTCTGAGGATAAAGAGTTATATTAAGATTCAGTTCTGTTCTCAAAGCGTTTTGCAAAGCTCTCCAAAACTTGGATTTAAATCTTGGATCTCTATCAGAAACTATACTTGATGGTACCCTATGCAAGCGAACAATGTTATCCATATACAGACGACTCAGTGTGAGTGAAGAGTGAATCTTAATCGGTATAAAGTGGGTGGTCTTTGTCATTTGATCAACTATCACCTAGACAACGTCATTCGTTCTTCGAGTTCTTGGCAAACTTGTTACAAAATCTATGGTAATTTTATCCCATATCCATTCTAGAATAGGAAAAGACTAAAGTAGTCCAGGTGACCTCTGGTGTTCTGTCTTGATTTACTAACTAGTCATACACTTAGCCACAATTATATTAGCTACAATGTTGGCCTTTCCAGTAAACAGATACTGCAAACTTTTATGATTGGAATAAATCTCAAACTTCATACTATACAGATATCATCTTCAAATCTTAAGAGTAAAGATCATAACTACTGACTCCAAGTCATAAGTGGGGTAATTCTTCTCATTAGGCTTTAACTGATGAGAAGCATAAGCCATTACCTTGTCGTTCTACATTAAGACATATCCCAATCTTGAACCAGAAGCGTCGATATTTACAATATAAAGTTTATTACTATTAAGAACAATAAGAACATATGCAGTTATTAGTCCTCTCTTTAATTCTATGAAATCTACTTCGCAATCATCATCCCATACAAACTTAACATTCTTTCTCATGAACCTTGTCAAAGGTATTGCAATTCTTAAGAAATTCTCAACAAAGCGGCGGTAATAATCCGCTAGACCAAGAAAACTTCTTATCTCAGTTACATTCTTTGGTCTCTCCAATTCTAGAACAGATTCTATCTTGGAAGGGTCAACCAAAATTCCTTCATGAGATATAACATGCCTTAAGAATTTCACTTTTGTCATCCAGTAGTCGTATTTGGATCTCTTGGCATAAAGTTGATGGTCTCTTAAGGTTTGAAGCACAATCCTTAAGTACTTAGCATGTTCTTCTCGAGTCTTAGCATAAATCATGATATTATCCATGAAAATAACCACAAACCGATCCAAATAAGGTCTAAAGATTCTGTTCATAAGGTCCATGAACGGTGCTGGGGTATTAGTCAGACTAAATGGCATAACCAGGAACTTAAAGTGACTATAACAAGTCCTAAATGTAATTTTTGGTATGTCCTTATCTCGGATCTTCAACTGATGATAATCAGATCTAAGTCCAATCTTGGAAAAGATAAGATCATCTAGCTGACTCCTCAACTCAGTCACTTCTGCTGGAGCCATGCGATATGTAGAAATAGAAATTAACTGAGCTCCAGGAATCTTATGGAAATCTTCTGGAAAAACATCTGAAAACTCGTTGACCACTGATATCCAAAGGAACTGATCGACAGTTCCCATCTTACCATCGATGGCAAAAAAATTCTTATAGCACTCTTGTTTCTTCCTTCCACCTATGCATGCTTTTAGAATAGGACTCAATCTCAAAGGATTCAAATGAGCTTAGTAAATAACAGGATACCCATCTTTTAGAAAAAGAGTCACGCTCTTATTGAAACAATCAACAGTAGCTCGATGTTTGGATAGCCAATCCATACCGACAATCACATCAAATTAGTGCAAAGACAATACAACCAAATCAACTAGTAGCTTTCTACCATTAATCACAACAAGACAACCACGACAAATAGAAGAAACATCAGTAATTCTTCCTATGGGAGTTCCCAAAGCCAACACATGATCCAATATATAACATTCCAATCCCAATATTTGAGCAAACTACATGGAGATAAAAGAATGAGAAGCACTAGTATCAAAATAATACATGAGCTTAAGAGTGAGAAATGAGAATCATACCATCAATAACACCTCTGCCAATGTGGTCATGAGCATCACCTGCCTCTGCAACTACACAAGCTTGACTAGAAGTTTTGCCTTTTCTTTTGTTCTTTTTTCCTTGGCCATGGCAACGATTACTAATTCTTGTACCGGTACTAGTATATCCACGTCCTTCTTGGTTCCCAGAAGTTTGTGGAGTTCAAAAATTCTGAGTATAACACTGGTTATAACTCGAATCTTGTGGCCTATACTGATGCTGATACTGAGAATCCATAAAGCTGTTAATAAGGAGTGGAAGTGAATGCCTAAGATTGGGTCTGAGATTGTACTGGTCTCATCTAATTATCCTGAAAAGGGACTGAGATACTATGACTTTCTTATGGTCCTCCTTGAGACAATGGAGATTTTTATTAGTGATGAGGGCAAGCTTTCTTTTGGTGACCTTTTCCTAAAGAGCCACTACTGTTGCTACTCATTCATCTTCCTCCCATTGCCCTTGTTTCTTGTCTGATCCCTTACTGTTGATCGATCATTAAGAAAAGCCTTAGCTTTTTGGGTCGTAGCAACTAAGTCAAAAAGTTTCTAAATGGTTAGGTCACAATCTTTTCCAGGATGGCTAGCCTCAGAGCTTCTATAAACTTGACAATCTGGCAGGTAAGAAGTGTTCTTTACGAGCATTACTGGATTTAAGGATTGAGCGAAATCCTAAGGCCCGATAGGCTAGCTTTTCCAAGGACTTTATTAAGCTCAATCCGCCATCATTTGATGGAAGTCCTGATCCCACATTAGCTGAGAGATGGCTTAGAGATATCAAGAGGATTTTCACTACTATTGGAATACCACCAGAGTTCCAAGTAACCTTTGCCACTTTCATTCTAATTGAGTGAGCTATTAATTTGTGGGAGACAGTCAAGTTGTCTCAGGATGTGATTAATATGAATTTGAGTACCTTTGAGAGATAATTCAGAAATTATTATGCCAATGCTAGAGCTGCTATGTTTAGAGAGTATGAACGATTTATACAGGTTGACATGACGGTAAATGAGTACTACATACGGTTTATGGAGTTGGCATAATATGTTCATGCTTAGTACCCTCCCAAATTCATTTATAAATCAAGTATTCAAAATAATCAAGAGCAAGAATAATCACATATTCAAAATAAAAATCAAAGCCACATAGTTGTACATATCATAAATCAACCAAATGTATGAATGAGCTCTCATCCTCCCATCACGATCCTGTAATACATCTTTATTAGAGGTACCCAGCATCCTGATACTATCTGAAGGTGTATAAACAAATCCTACACAAGGATCTAGGTCTCTTACTTAGCGCTGCAGCAGCTCGCCAGTGATTTAAAATACCATGACGCAAAAGTGGAACTCAAGTGTGTGTTTTTATGGTAGGTACAATATATCATAGGGTGTGTAATAACTATGCATCAAGTATATCAAGAAATTTATGCTTTAAAACTTATTTGGTATTATTCTCAGATTTACTAAAAATCAGGCAGCATAGCGGCTGCATTTTCCCAGAAGTATTATTTTGAAACCTACATAAAAAACATACAATCTAATATCAAAAGAATACAATAGGTCTCAACAGTTCACAAGTTCATCAAATATCCAAATAAATCAATTAAATTCATGAAAATAGACAATTTTAAGAAATATGTCATAATACACATTTTAAAACAAAATAAGTATAAAACTTGTTAATTGAACCCCTACCTCGCCTCAATAGTTATGCCAAGCTATTAGCGCCCGTACAATCTTCCGTTATTCACTTGGTCGCTTAAGAGGTCGTTTCGGAATTCCGTGAGCTCACTTTGAGGGATAATTTTCCCAAAAAAGCCTGATATAGAGAAACAAAAGTCACCATCGAATTCCTGGTATCCAAAATAGTTAGCTTAGATATATAACTCGATTAATTTGGGCTTCGAGCCGAAACCCGGCTCCTAGCATGTAAAACGATATGAAATCCCGAGTATTGCGTCTCGGATTTCGTGCCACTTCGAAATATATCGATGCTATATATCAAAACTTGTCTCACGACCTTAGTCTAAACTTGAAGTTAGAATTCGGTTTCAAGGCCTCGAGCCTAAATTTGGAATTTAATAGCGACTAATTCTAAAGTTATAAAAATGTTCCTTTTTGAAAAGATTTTCACAAATACAATATTTTCCAAGCTGATTTTTACACAACTCATCCATTCCACATAGAACTACCACTCATCCTCATGCTTTAGATCACACAACCATCACATAAAGTTTCATGAACAATCCTTGAACTTCACAAAAATAATTACATGAATGCCACATTTTTTGTTACAAAAAGGGCCAAAATTGGTCAAATGCTCACCATAGCTTGTTTGCCTAAAATTAGTGGTGGTAAAGGGATAAGAATGGCCGGGGAAACTATGGTGGTCCTCGGCCTTGAACGACAACTGGAGTGCCAAAAATGGTCACGAAGACTTGCGGCTTCGCGCACTGAAGTTCGGCGACGGGCGTTATGACAAATGGCAAGGGAGGCCATTGTTGGTTCATCCAGTCAGTCAGCTCCGGGAAACAGCAACGCTCACCAGTGGTAGGAGGTGGCTAGATTTGAGCTACACGGTAACTTGGTAAAAGGGGGAGAAGAGAATGTGAAAGGAAAAGAGAGAAAGTTAGGGATTTAGGACAATTTTGGGGAGATTCTGCCACATGGCATATCTAAAATAGGGAGTTCAAGTTCCTTAAATTTGCAATTTAGTTCCTAGCTCAAGATTCTTTTCGCTTTGACCCTTACTTGAATTTAATTCAAATTTTGACCATTATTTTTTCTTTAAATCTTCAATATATGGAAAAATCAAAATGTCCATAAAAAATCACGGATTTTACATTTGATGTATAGAGAGAACTTGTTGCTGGTCATGACTTTGCTTCAGTGTCTTCTTCACTCGACGTCAGACAAAGCTCTGCCGGCGAGGGAGGGAACGATCGATGGTTTGTATTTATTTTTTCATTTGATTTACTATTTGTTTCTTTAATTATTTCATGCAAAGCTATTTGTTGTTCTTAAATGTGATTATATAATTTTTTTTCTTTTCTGTTTTGTTTTAGGGATCTAATTGTAATAAGAATAGAAAAGGAAAAAAAAAGAAATCTAATTGTAATACAATTACTACATCAGCTCATGAAGTAATCGCCAGTACCAGCAAACAAAAGGTTGTACACATATTCTTGGATATTGTTTAATTAATTTATGTAATTATTTCTCTTAATCAGATATACTTAGTCTACTAATTGATATTTCATGTTTTTGTTTAGACTACCCTGACAGACAATTTGCCTGGTTTTAAGCAATGGCAAAAGTTCAGCCAGAAACGTGTAAGAAAAATGTCAAACTCTCCTCTCATTTATGTATGTGTGTGTATATATATAGTGCACCAATCCAGTTGGTACTTTTTTTACCTATTTATAAATATTGTTTTATCTAAATTAAAATTTGCACATGATGCATATTTTTCATGTATGTCGTTATAGCCGTTGGATCGTTGTTAGATAATGATTCAACAGCTAAAAAAAATACTTATAGATAGGTAAAAAAAACAATACTTATTGGATTGAGAATCATATATATATTGATATGCATATGTATATATACATATAATATATATGGCACTAATCCAGTAGGTATTTTTTTTTTACTTATGCATAGGTATCAACTTGGCCAATGAAAAATTTTCATGTACATTTTTTATTATAAAAAGTAGGAGAGAGAAATAGCATTAATGATGTATATCTTTTTATGCACTTCATTATAGCCATTGGATCACCATTAGATGATAATCCAATGACTAAAAAAACAATACTTATACATAGGTAAAAAAAAAAAAAATACCTACTGGATTGGCAACCAATATATATATATATATATATATATATATATATTTGTTCTTCGGCTCGTTTGTATAATTTTTTTTTCTTTTTTTTTTATTTAGGAATCTAATCGTAATACCATTACTATATCAGCTCACGAAGCAGATACCAGCAAACAAAAGGTTGTACACTTATTTTTGGATATTGTTTAATTAATTTATCTAATTTCTCTTAATCAAATATACTTAGTCTACTAATTAGTATTATTGATGTTGAAAAATAACTCAAGTAATGCATCATACAAATATAATAGGTGGATGAAAGTAAAGAAAGCATTAATAAGGTTTCTACAGTTTCATCATCAGCTGTCAAACCTCTGTGCAATTTGGAAGATGTAATATATGATTCTCAAAGTAGTAGCTCCAGTAATCTTCATGCTAAGATCAGAGGCACAATTGAGGTTTATTTATTTTCATTTATTAATTTAAACTATTTTTCTTATCATTCCATGTTGTCAGCAGAGTCCTATACCTAGTTTTGTCTTAAGCTATCTAGTAGATCTATAGATACACCACGATGTTTTTTCTTCCTTAAAAATAGAAATATGCATATTATCAATAAACATGCAAGTAGGCACGTCAAGTAGCACTTCCTTACAAGACTGTGGGGTATAATTCAACATGTTCTGTGGAATTGTGAGCAGTAGATCCCGCAGACCTTTTATTTTGATATTATTATTTTTATATATTGTATTTTAATATTTCGTTTAAATTATATTTTGTATTTTGATTATTATCAGTATTGACCCTTAAATTTAAAATTTATTACAAATTTATATCCTGACACCAATATAAAGTAGTTTATTTACTAAGATACCGTTTATAAAATTTAAAATAAACTGTATAAAGACTAATTCGAGAATAAGTTTATTAAATCATCTTAGTAAATTAACTGCTCTATATTGAAATTTCATAAAAAAAGCCTCCAAATCTATTGAATAAATTACTTACCTAGTTAAAGTCAAATAATTAATCAAAGGAAGTAATATTAATTTCTAAATTAAGAAACCAAGCAAGTGGCTTATTAGGCCCACCACCCACCAACTTTGTAATGGACCTGCTTCATCCCTATTCTTATTACGAGCTATATTATTATTGTTGAGGGTAATTTCTCCAAACCAATCAGAAAACAACACATATATCAGGACAAAAGTGACACATTGTATTAGTATGCACAAAACCACACCAAGCACTCTACGAACTAACCAGGCCCACGGGAATGAGACACCAGCGACTGACTTCTCCTTGAAGACCATGAGGATAAGCCGAGTAGGGGCTCGAGGAGAGGCCTAGCCGTGGTATCGAGGGAAAGTTAACGAATGAGGAGGCCAACCTACGATCGGCATTCATATTACCACTCGACTAGGTGAGCACCCATAGCAAAAGATTAAGGGACCAAGAAGAAGCGGCCGACTACCAAGGAGCAATATAGCCCCGAGCAAGGAATGTGGTAAGGATAACGTAAGCTGTAGAGAGACCGACACTTGACCTAATCATGTATGCTTGTCTGTACAAGCAGGTTGGTGGGACTCCTTTCTATCTTTTCAACGACATGTTGACATCAACTTTTAGGGGACTACAGAGCCACTATAAATCTCCAAAACTCTATTTCTCTCTTTGTCCTTTCTCATCCTAGAGTTCATTTACTAGTTTACTATTCATTCGAATATTTTATTGCATATATCACTAACTATCTTTTTGCGGAGGAGATTTGGTAGGTACCACCCATTATCAGTTGGTGAAAGGTCCATCTATAATATTTTTTAATGTTGTACGAACCATACATACAACAAAATTGTGAGAAAGAACCGCTTAAAGGTGCTTGGCGTGAGTTGGTTATTGGACCAAAATCCACACCAATATTTTGGCGCTAGAAGGAGGGCAATTACTAAAAAACTAGTACAGCCTTACCCAGTAACTTTTAACAATTCAAACACTTCCTTTGAACCTTCATAGTGCTGAATAGAGCATCTGGTTCGTGACAGCCGACTAGACTCAAACCAACATTTGTGAAAGAGACAATCAACAATACAACCTGCGACACCCAGCCAACATTATTTCCTCTGAACTGATACAAGACCAAGTGAGTGCCCCTTATCCACCTCGACCACGCTGAGATAGGGTCAATAAGCTCAGAGAGTAGGTCCGACACCTCGCCTGACAAATATGATTGGCCAAGATGCTATTCATTCGATCACAGTCATCCCACAAGGGGCTCCTCTCTAAGAGGAAAGAAGGAGAAATTTTATCCAAAGGGGCAGGGATGAGGATAGCAAGGTAAGATCACATCCGATCAGAGGAGCTCCAACCAAAAAGAATGGCGATACTCATATGCTAATGAGAAGAAGACATAGAAGACATCGTCGAGAAGTGACCTATGCTTCTAACGAGGAACAATCTCTTAGGGGGGGTGAGAGGACCGGTAGTTCGAGAACAAGAAGAACAACACAGACACATATGTTCCAAGAAGGTTCGAACACCTTAGAACTGCGAATCTCAGAGAAAGTTTGAACGAGCAAAGAAGAGAGGCTCAGGTCTACTACCCTCCCTATTATAGCAAAATTGTGAACCTACTCTACAGATAGCGCAGGCTGAGCTAGTTCCCAAACAATAGATGAGAGATAGAGACAAATGTTACCAAGCTCTCAAAAGATAAGTGGATCAACTCCTAGCCGAATAAAAACTGACTGAAAACGAGCAAAAATAGCACGATCGTGTTCTCCCCATCATTCTAAAATACTAAACATTCCCCTATACGATGGCAAAGGAGACCCAGCTCATCACATACAAAATTATAAGGCATGGATGACCATATCCAAAGCCGACCTTGTGACATTCTGTAACGTTTTCCCACTCACCTTAATGGACTTGGCATAAATCTGGTATGGTAGGTTGGAAGTTGAGTCCACCAAAGATTTTGAGACCTTGTGCGAGGCATTCCTGCTGCAGTTGCTAGGCTCGAGGATCCAACAGAATGGTTAGAGTTACTTTAAGACCATAAAATAGGGAGAAAGCGAATCCCTGAGGTCTTACCTCACCCAGTTCACTGTTGCGGTGCTTGAATGCCCAAGTGTCATTCAAGAAACAATCTTGAATATAGCCCAAGAAGGAACACGACATGAGAAGCTAGTATGGTTCATGAGCAAGAAGAGACCTACCACATATGCCGTATTCAAAGAGAAAGCTCAAAAGATTACAAACGCTAATGAGTATTTCCTGACTAGGGTAAAAGAAGGTACCATCACCCCTATGATCGACACAAGTGGGGAGTCAAGGAGGAGAGGAAAAGGTAAAAAAAAGTAAGCAAGATGTCTTACGTCCTAGCAAATCTTTACAACATCTCAGCATAAAGAACACTCGTCCCCTAGTCCCAAGCAAGAACCAAATAGAATAACTATACCGTACTGAACACGATAAGAAAGCAGATCTTGATGTAGATTGAAGGCAGAACATATTTAAAGCTCCACTCCCGATGAAGGCACCATCATATAAAAGGATCGAGAACAAGTTTTGCAGATTCCACAGAGAGTTGGGACACATCACGTCAAACTGTCGACACTTGGGGGAGTATGTGAATAGTGCTGCTGAGCAGGACAAACAAACTTATGCCTTTGTTTCCCTTGGAAACACGGGTGCAGGCAAGTAGGCTGATTCAAGCAGCAACAACAACGGAGTACCCCAAGAGATACGAACTATCTCGAGAGGACTAGCAGCGAGCAATTTAACTGACACCCAATGAGGTTAAATAAGAGTGGTGGGGGAGGTTGCTTCTGTACACGAAGTGAACATAGCGGAACACATCGCCAAGCTCTCCAAACAAGAGTCTACACCAATCACGTTCACTGAGAAAGAGGCTAAAAGGTTAATCCACCCATACAACGATGCCCTTATGGTGGTACTTAGGATCGCGAACGGACGAGTCTTTCGAGTCCTGGTCCATACCAGCAGCTCAGTGGGGCTGTACTAAGGCCCTCCAGGATCCCATTATATGGGTTTATGAGAGAATGTGTCTACCCTAAAGTTGTGATCAGACTGCCCATAACATTTGGGGCACAGTCTGCTGCCATCACCCAGATGGTAGATTTCTTGGTCATAGACCAGAGGTCGATGTACAACGCTATAATTGGCTGACCAGTCCTAAACAAGTTAAAGGTAGGGATGTCAACGTACCATCTTATAATGAAGTTTCCAATTGGAGAAGGGGTCGGGGTAGTCAGAGGGGTCCAGACCTCGGCATGAGAGTATTATGCCATGGCAACAAAGTCTGACCAGAAAGCACGCATGGTATCCATAATCTACCAGGTCGATGACGTGGAGGTTATTTCATAAGGGGCAAAAACTATGAGTGACCTCGACCCTCGAGAAGAGCAAAAGGAAAGAAGGGTAGACCGATGGAGGACTTGGAATTTATTCAAATAGATGATCAACATCCAGAGTGATCAGTCTAAATAGGTTCTAAATTGTCGGATGAACTCTAGGAAAAGCTCGTGGATTTCCTGAAAGAGTATAAAGATCTGTTTGCTTGGTCACATGAAGACACGCCCGACATAGATCTTGGGGTGATCGTTCATCAGTTAAAGGTAAATAAGCATGCAAGGCCAGTTATTCAAAAGAAGAGGAAATTCAACCCTGAAAGGTACAAGGCAATTAATGAGGAGGTCAAAAATTTACTCAAAGTCGGGTGCATAAGGGAAGTCAACTATCCATTGTGGTTGGCTAACGTAGTCTTACTAAAGAAAGCGAATAAGAAATAGAGGGTCTACATATATTTCACAGATCTGAACAAAGTTTGTCCAAAAGACTTTTCCTATACTAAGAATTGACCAACTAATTGACGCAATGGCCATGCACGAGCTTTTAAGTTTTATGGATGCCTATTCAGACTATAACAAGATATATGTGTCAGGAAGATGAAGAGTAGACCTCCTTCACGACCAACCAAGACATGTACAGTTATTTAATGATGCCGTTCGAGCCAAAGAATGCTGGAGTAACCTACCAAAAACTGGTGAACATGATGTTCAAAAAACAGATTGGGAGAACAACAGAAGTATATGTTAATGACATGTTAGTCAAGAGCCTTAAGAATTCTGACCACGTAAAGAACCTGAAGGAAATGTTTGACATCCTGAGGGAATACAAAATGAGGCTGAACCCTGCCAAGTGTGCGTTCGGGGTTGAATCTAGGAATTTCCTCAGTTCATGGTAAGCCACAGAGGCATCAAGGCAAACCCTATAAAGACCCAGACGATACTCGACCTCCGTTCCCCGAGAATTACAGAGGAAATGCAAAGCTTGGTCGGCATAGTGGCAGTGTTTAGGAGGTTCATAGCCTACCGACAAATAAATGCCGATCATTCTTCTAAGCATTAAAAATGGGAAGAAACCTAGTATGGACGGAAGAATGCGAGAAGGCTTTCCAAGAAATCAAGGCCTGTCTGGAGCAATTTCAACTTTGGGCAAGCTTGTGCCTGGGGAAAGCCTAATCTTATATCTGACAGTATCAGAGAACGTGATGACCAGAGTTCTTAGCAGGGATAAGGGAAAAACGCAGGTTCCAATATACTATGTTAGCAAGTTCCTTCTCGACTTTGAGACTCGATACCAAGAAATCGAAAACTGGGTCTTACTTTAATAACAGCTACTAGGAAACTCCGATCATACTTTCAGGCACATACAATTAAAGTTCTGACCAGTTATCCCTTTAGAATAATTCTCCAAAAGCTTGATGTTTCTGGCCACTTAACAAAGTGGGTTGTAGAGCTCAGAGAATTTGAGATTGAGTTTGTCTTAAGAACCACAATCAAGGGACAGGCACTAGTTAACTTTTTACCCAAGTTCACTTATCCTACTGAGGTGGTAAAGCTCCCCTACAACAAGGAGAAAACCACCAAAGCACCAAAGAGGACATTGGAGAAGTCATTTGATCACTCTATTTGGCAGCTTTATGTAGACGGGTCATCTAGTACAAATGGGAGCAGAGGGGGCTTGATCCTCATTAGCCCGAATGAGAGAAAATCAGCTATGCATTGAGGCTTGGCTTCAGTACCTCGATTAATGAAGCCGAGTATGAAGTGCTGATTGTAGGTCTAAAGTTGACAACGGAGCTCTGGGCGCAACGTGTCGAAATCTTCAGCGATTCCCAATTAGTGGTGAACTAGATTAAGAAAGAATACTAGGCGAACAAGGAAAATATGGTCAAATACCTCGCAAAAGCAGAAGAGCACTTAGGAGCAATGACCTGGTATAAAACCACTAGGGTACTAAGAGCTGAGAATGCTGAGGCCGTCAGCCTCACAGGATTCACCTCGAGGCTCGTCGAGAACTCTCTCAGGTAGATCTTGTTCGAGACGTTGTCTGAGCCCACCACCCAAGAGTGTGAAAAGAACATATGCATAAACCAGGTCCCTTCATGGATAGACCCATTCAAGGATTATTTTGAAACTGGTAAGCTACTTAATGATAATGAAGCTCAGAAGATCAAGCACCAGTTTAATCGATATACCATCATAGGAGACAAGCTTTACAGGAGGGGTTATACAGCTTCATATTTGAGATGTCTCTGTCCTAAAGAAGCCAAATACGTATTGAAAGAAATACATGAAGGAGGGTGTGGAAACCACTCAGGACTAAGGTCGTTTGCTCATAAGGCTCTAAGGCAATGGTTCTATTGGCAAACCACGACAAAAGATTCAGGAGAAATAGTAGAAAGATGGGGCAAGTGTCAGCACTTTGCCTACTATTCAAAAGTGCACCCAAAACACCTGTCGCCGATCATCAGTCCTTGGTCGTTCGCCAAATGGGGTATAGACTTGATCGACCTTTGCCTAATATCCGAGCACAAGCAAAGTTTGCAATTGTTGCTATTGACTACTTCACTAAGTGGGTTGAGGCTGAAGCAAACTGCAAAAATTTTATCTTGAAAAATATCGTTTGTCGGTTTAGACTTCCCACTCGATAGTGACTGACAATGGTCGGTAATTTGACAACCCAAGGCTTAGGCGATTTCGCCAAAGCTGGGGGATCTATAAGCAATTCTCTTCCCCAAATAATCCTGAGTCAAATGGCCAAGTTGAAGCGGTTAACAAGATGATCAAAGAAAACTTGAAGAAAGTGCTAGAGAGGCTAAAGGAAGCCTACTGATGAACTGCCAGGTATGCTATGGGCTCATCGGATAACTAAAAAGATCGCAACAGGAGAGATGCCATTCTCCTTGATGTTTAACACAAACGCAGTGATACCTGCTGAGGTCGGCATACTAAGCTACAGGGTCGAAGCTTATAAGGATTGAAATCCTGAAGAAGGCAACATGGAGAATGAAGAAGGTCTGTGTGCAAATCTTGAACTGATCAAGGAAAAAAGAGAGGAGGCTCTTATGAGAATGGCAGCCCACAAACATGCTATCGCTCAATATTATAACTCAAAGGTCCGAGTACGAACATTCAAAGTCGGGGAACTAGTTCTCAGGCGTGTGTTCCTGAATACGACTGAGTTTGGAGCAGGTGCACTCAGACCAAAGTAGGAAGGGCCCTACCTAGTCTCTGGGATTGTCCGACTAGGAACTTATAAGCTGCAAGACATTGGGGGCAACAACTTACCATGTCCATGGAATGCTGAACACTTGAGAAAACATTACTATTAGCCAAATTGTGTAAGTATAAAGAAAGCATATAACAGAAAAGTTAATGGATTTGTGTTATCTTTTTGTTTACTTTTGCTTTCCACTTAAAATTCAACTTTTTAATTTGAAAAATAAGGGGGCAGGGGAGAGTTGGTCACACCGCACCCCACCAACACCACCAAAAAAAAATAATAAATATGAATGAAATGAATGACCCCTCTATGTGCTTCTAAGCACTAGAGATAAGATCTCTATATGTGCTCCCGAGTACCAAGAATACAATCCTTCGACATGCTTCCGAGCACTAGGGACAAGCTAATAAGGAGGTTGTTCCTAGGTAGCTCTATAGCATTAGGACAACTTGCCAAAGACCCTTGGTTGCTTGATAACACCAGGACGACCTATCAAAGGTTGCTATTCCTAAGTCGCTTCATAGCACTAGGATAACCGATCAAAGAATTGCTATTCCTAGGTCGCATGATAGCACTAGGACAATCGAGCGATGTAAGATTAACCTAGAGTTGCTATCACTGAGGCTTGGCAACTTATGCTCGAATCCAACTATTATGATCTGAGCACTAAAGGATCAGCTAACCCTAAATCCAAATCTGACACCACCTATGCTCGGATCCTCATAGATCCGATAGAGCTTGATTAGAAGCAGCATTGCTCGGCCTACTACCAGCACATCCGAGCAGTAGTAGAATCACCTGTAGGAAAACTTTTATAAAAATTGCCATGTAAAAGCAAAAATAGGAGACATTCATTCCAAAAATGATATATATATACATATATATATGTATATGAACAGATCGTTTAGACAAAAGGGAGGAAGAAGAGTTAACCCAAAAGGGTCAATTGTCCTTACAAAATAAAACAGGATCAGATCCCAAAGAAATAAAAAATAAACCAAAACCTAACTTTTACAAAGATAGCCTGCGTAGGAGTGAGCTCAACTAGCTGGAGTGCTCAGAGGGATCTGGTTGTTCAGCGGAGTGGTTGACACCTGATCAGCTGGAGGAGGTAGCTCGGGCCTATTGCACTCTTGAATAACCAAAGCTGCAGCTGTATTTTGCTCTTCCAGGAAGGCGAAGTCCAAGTCCCAGTACTGGGTAACCACTGCTGCCTTTAAGTTTTCAAAACCTAACTCATATGTGTCCCACCAAAGGTCTGAGTGATAGTATTGGGTGGCTATCCAATCCTCGACAATGACCTTTTTTTACCTCATCTGAGACCGTGGAAAGCGCGGTCTCCATTTTTGATTTTAGACTACCGACCTAGTGCTTCAGTTCGAGCGTGGCCTTCTTCTCCTCACTAATGTGTTTCTCAGTGTCATCGGCCCTTTTCAACTGCTGCTCCCATTCCTCTCTGGTCATGTTGCACTCGGAGCGATACTCTCTTAGCGGTAGCTGACAAGTCCTTCATGTGCTCATACATGAGTTCATTCATGAAGGCTTACTGCCATGAGTTGAAAAGCAACTATTAGGAAATTACAAAGGTAAAGGAAACAAAGTGAAGGAATCAAAAGTACCCGAGATGTGTACTCTGAGCAAAGAGCAACAAAGTCCCTGTCCGAGCGCCTCTAACAGTCCTCAACCAGCTGACTTGAACAAGTGGTATTCATCTTGTCCATTGGCCCATTTAAGAATATTTTCAACTATTGAGCAGGGGGGAGTCAGGATGAGGCATGTCCATCGGCCTTTTATCAAGGAAGCTAGAATACGGAGAGGTCTGATTAAGAGGGGTAGGGGGAAGCTCAGAGGTCCTAAGAAGAGTACTGCGCAGAAGGGTCAGCCTCAAGCTACTGCTTGGTGAATTCTGACCACTACCCTCACGAGCCCGGTTTTAGGCGAGTAGGTCGTGGAAGTTAGGGTCCACACTAGACATATCGTGCTCTGCAAGAAGAAAAATTAAAAATTAGATAAAGATTTAGCATCTCAATCTACTTCTAAAGACCCTCCCTAATGGGACCTTGCTCATCAGAGATACTTAGATATTGAGAAAAGGGCGTTGGACTCATTGGCCTCAAGGAAACAGAGGGGGCTGGAGGGAGAAGGGTCGGGTTAGCCTGAGAAGGTAGTAGTGAAGCGTCCCTGCTTATAAGGTCTCCTCACCTCTATGGTCACTCGATAAGATTAGAGGGGCCTACTTCATTAGGAATAAGACGAGCAGGACTTGTTCAGACGAATTCTTCAAAGGCGGTCCTGATCTTCAGCATGTACCACCCTGTATACTCAAAATTTATGTCGGTAAGCAAGTTGTCGATCTCTTTGTCTCGACGATTGAGTCCTTTGATTGCGATGGCCCGAGCGACTATTTTTCTGTCGGCTACCTCTGCATGCCGCATTGCCCACTGCAGCCTAAGTTGGAATGCAGATGGGATAGGGCATGTGCCCCTCGGCAGTTGGCCACCCATGTCATTGTCCTAAGATATCTTGGCATAGAGCTACTTCCCCTTTCCCTACTTGTCAGACATGTCCCGACCAAGAATGGGAATAGCACATATAGAGTTGTCGACCTCCACACTGGGGGCTTCAAAGGAGTATGCTTGAAGGTAATATAAGCCCCGGCTATTCGGTGCATTTTTGAGCTGGTAAAGGTACTTGAGCATGCGCAGGGTGATGTCTGGCCAGCCCTGAACCTTGAACATAACCCATAGGCCAATTAAGACCCGCCATCTATTTAGGTTCAACTGGGTCGGGCAGATTTGACACTTAGAAAAGAAGTCGTAGAGGAAGGGAGGACGTGGGAGCCTCAATCCTGCCTCGAAAAACCCAAGTATAGGGTTATACAGCATGCTGGTGGTCGGATGGGGACGTCACCTTCCCCTGGCGAGAGGAGATGGATGTCGTCTGGAATTTCGTAATAAGAATGAACACTCAATAGCAGTTTGTCTGTCATGGTAGAAGGGAAATAGTTGGTGCTGAACTCCGTTAGTGGCCTATCTCGCTCGGCCCTGCTTACCACGGGATCACGCACTTCTACCCTAATAGCTTGCTATTTGGTCGCTTGCATTTGGAGTGTTTTAGTTTGGAACTTGGGCTTGGTTCTGAACTAATGTGGGAATGGAGTACTACACTCGAATTATTGGCCTATTTCTATTTAAAATTAGCGATTCGTCCCTAGTCTCTTCCGAATCGGACATGAGATACAAATCCTTATGAGATGGAAGCCGAGCTCACCTAAAAATATCTGCAACATTGGGCATGAGCCATCATAATTAGCAAGAGCTGTTACTACTTCGGACAAGTCAGGCTGGAGACTGTCGAACCTGATCGGGGACAGGCCGAGCAAGGCTAGTTCGTGATCTAAGGTGGCGTCAATTTCGTCGTCAGAGTGGTCGTCGGCCCTTCGAACAGCTACAGGGACTTGCTTGTCAGAAATAAGGACGTGAGGGTGGTCAGGGACAACAACTGCATCATTGATAACAAAGGCCTCACCTTGCACATGATCGGGACTGACAGAGAAATCGGCAGCTGCTTGGTCCTTGGCCTCATTTATGCTGGGCTCGGACCTCGATACCACCTCACCGCCACTTTCCGAGGAAACCATATTAACCATAGGCATCGAAATAGGTCTTGGAAAATCCTATTTGGAAATTATTGGGACATTCCTAAGTGGTCAGACCCGTCGTTCTTGAGCACATGAATATCTATCCAAGCCCTTACTCGGACCAGGCAGAAACCCCAAGAACCGAAACCCAAAAATAAAAGGAATCAAAGGAAAAATAGAAGAAAACTTGGTTTTAAACCCAGAAACTTACCAAACATAAGTGTCTCAAGCTCAAGGGTGTGGAAAATCCCAGAGAAGCCCTTGAACAGAGAACTGCAAAAATTAATAAATCCATAGGTTAAAGCATTGCAAAGGAGCGATCTATAAGAGAAATTATAGGAGTTTGTTGAGAAAGAAAAAGAAATATTAAAGCGACTCAGTTATCCACGAGGAATCACTCAAAAAGACTTTGGACAGCAAAGTGATGGAGAGGGTGAGAGTTTTGTAGGATTCAAAGATGAGAGTAAAATGGAAGCAAAGAAGTAAAGTGAAGCAACACAGCTCTTGGATCAAAAGTAAAGAGCCACGTGTCGATGGATAGCGAAGAGATTTTTAAACCACGAAGTATGACTCCTCGTATTCTTTTAAGAAAAATGGAAAATAATTTTGGCCATAGGATTAATATAGAGGCTATGTGGATGACAGTAATTAGGCACATGTAGTGCATGAGCCGACCAGGTTAATAATACAAGCATACCGCACCTTCCTGAGAAAAGAGCAATGTCACAATTAAGGGTTAGTTATGATTACAAAGATTGTAAAGATCCTGATAAACTGCTCTTTGATATAACCATTACTGAATGCCGACTATGTTCGGGCCAGTTGAACAATAGACCAGAAAGGCAGCACCTCGGACATACATGGTCAGCACTTGGACGGCTATAAAAAGGAGTCCAGTACGCTCGGGCAAAGCATTACAAAGTTTTCGTCCCAAGCAAGTCAAAATGAGAACTTGGGGGCTAGATGTTGAATATAATTTCTCCAAACCAATCAGAAAATAACACGTATGTCAGGACAGAAACGACATGTCGTATTAGTATGCCCAAAGCGACACCAAGTACTCTACGGACCAACTGGGCCCACAGGAATGAGACACCAGGGACTGGCTTCTCCCTGAAGACCACGAGGATAAGCCGAGTAGGGGCTCGAGGAGAGGCCTAGCCATAGTACCAAGGGAAAGTTAACGAATGAGAAGACCAATCCATGATTGGCATTCATATTACCAGCCAACTAGGTGAGCACTCATAGCAAAAGAACAACGGACCAAGAAGAATCGGCCGACCACCAAGAGCAACATAGCCCCAAGCAAGGAATATGGTAAGGACAGCGCAAGCTGTAGAGAGACCGATACTTGGCCCGATCATGTACGCTTGTCCGTACAAGTGGGTTTGTGGGATTCCCTTCTATCTTTTCAGAAACACATGGAAATCAACCCTGCTTTTAGGTGATTACAAAGCCACTATAGATGGTCCCATAATCACTTGAAAGAGGTAAGCTGCCACAAATCCTCAAAACCCTATTTGTTTATTTTCCCTTTCCTCCTCCTATAGTTCATTTACTACTCATTTACTATTCCTTCGAATACTTTATTGAATATATCACTAACTACCTTTTTACAGAGGAGATTTGGTAGATACCACACCGGTACCACCTATTATCAGTTAATGAAAGGTCCATCTATAACCTTTTTTCAAGGTGTACAAAGCACTTATATTAAATCTGGGTTTTGACTTTTTTTGAGAAAAAAACTGCTTAAAGGCGCATGGCGCACGTTAGTTATTAGACTAAAATTCACACCAACAACTAATATAATTATTTAATGGCCTTTCTTTGAACTCTTTCACTGTTTTTATTAGTGGTTAAATTATCTAATTATAATATCATCTTAGCCGGCGACGCCACCGAGGAACAGGTTGCATGTATTATTTGGGTTTCGTTAATGTCTGCCTTGCTTAATTAAGTTGTGTATTTTCTCTTTCCATGTGTCGAGTCTACTAATTAATATTTCATGTTGATTGTGCACACTTCCAGATAAAGAAGATCGTTCGGTCACCTTTTGCTACGTTTTTTCAGAGGCATCAGAACATCGTCCAGCACTGCCGGAAATGTGTAAGGAAAATGACTCATTCATTGATTAAGAGTAATGACATATGTATTTCACAAATTATTCTAAATAATTTGACTAATATGTCATTATAAATTTAAATACACTAATATCAATTGAGAGTTCCTATATATATATATTTGTTTAAAAATAACTAATTTGACTGATATGACATCATATAATTAATTAGTATCTAATGTATTTCTTTGTTTAACCCATGCCTCTACTGCCACTTAGAGTTAAAAACCAAATAATTCAAGTTATAAGTTTAAAAAATAAAAATGTCTTTATTTTATTATATATATACTATGAGGTTCAACTGTGGGATCAACCCATATCAAAATATTTTTGAATATCAACAATCCAGTCCTACACAATTATATTTGATTAGTCTCATCCTTTTTTACGATATCTTAGTTTCTATTAACTAATTTGCACATAATTTTCTAAGATGTACGTTAATTATATTTAATTTAAATATTTCTGTTATTCCAGTCTATTTGTGTAGAACACATCAATGGTAGGTATCTTCCACCAGTAATTGAGTGGAATCGCGGTGACTGCGTCCAAGGCTGGCATTTGGAAGCCTTAGTCGAAGCATGTAATAATGATTATCGAAGTGTGTCCGTATATGGCAATGGGGACCATTTGGTAATACTGAAGAAAGTTTTGGGAGAAATTAAACTTACCAAACATGGTCGTCTAACACCTGTCGCAGTCAATTTTATTAAGTAAGTACTAGTTGGTTAATCAAATGTATCCATTTCCTTTAAAACCATACTATATGCATATGATGGGTTACACTTACTATAGTCTTTGAAATAAAAATGTGTCACATTTAAATTATGATCTACATATATTTGTCCACAGGGATATCGTTTTCCAGCTGGATGAGTTACATGCATCAGGAAGAACTTACGGGAACCTGAAGCCTCAAAACATTTTCATAATTAGAGAAGTTCGACGAATATCTGCAAAGCTCTCTAATACGAGTATGTACAACGAATTTTTCTTTTTATATCATAAGAAACGGAGAAAATATCATAAAATGATTAATACTGTATTTCATGACCATCCTTTTTGTAACACAACGTCATTTTATGACATTTTTCCTATTTAAATATGCTAAAATAGAATTAAAGCTTGTAATTATTCTTATTATTATTCACTTTCGGTCTATCTGATTTTCCGAATGATCAATTGATTTAAGGTTCTGGCAATGACGGGCAACCCCAAAGAAGGATGGATGAGAATATGCTTGATTTAGGCCGTGTTCTGTTTTTCTTAATCACTGATGGTAAGCATCCAAGATTTGGTGGTTTTCAAAACAATAAAGTAGAGAACCTGTCTTCGGTGAAAGACCCTGAAGCTCGTGATCTGATTTCTCGTTTACTAGAACCCTATCCTACCTTAAGGTAAGACTATAAACTTATTTCCTTTTTCGATCCATAAGTTATAGCTTAACACATATCCAATTATACGTCTTATATATTTTGGTTCTTTAAATTTGCAGGCCAAAAGCAAGTGAGGTGTTAAGCTTTCCACAGCTATGGAAACGAGAGAGCAGGATTGGTTTTTTGTGTGTCACAAAGTCCTTAATGTTTAAATATCCTTATCTCATGAATGAGCTTGATAAGATCACCCTCGACGACATCGGTGCGAATCGGGAGGGAAAGCCTGTTGGGGGATGGGACGAAACAATGCCTGTAGAGTTAATCAATCACATGCTCACTTTCCAGAGTCAAAAAAAAGAAAAAAATCAGATGCTCAAAGAAGATACTAACCGAGACTATCGGTATGATTATGGGAGAGTTCCGGACTTGTTGCTAATTATGCGAAACGTGGAGGCTCACTATATGCAATTTCCGGAACATATCAAGGTACTCTAATTAAGCTCACTATATGTGATTTATTTTTTATTTTTCTTGTGGAGGTAGTAAATTTCTTCTCGATATGATACATCTTCGAAATACTAATTAAGTTCTAACTTTTTGTTTTTTAATTTTTTTTGGGATTTAGAAAATTTCTTTTCGATATGATACATTTCCGAAAAATCCCCTATTGATCACATCCATTTTTTTGAGTATTTCAGAAGCTTATGATAGGAGTGTCTCGGCTTGAAGATTTAGATGACTATTTTAGAAGTCGATTTCCGGCGCTCTTGCTGAAAGTTCACGAATGTGTAGTGTACGCAAACCCTGTATGCAGATACTTTGAAAACGAGCCAGACCTCCAGACATATTTCAACGGCAGTGCGTAGTTTTGTGGCTCTACATATACGTGATGTTGGGCTCAACATCAAATGTGTCACAACGTTAAGGGGTACCATATGGCGCTCAATATTAAATGTGTCAGTCTGTCATTGACAAATTAAAATTATATTTTATTGTGATATTAGACACTGTTAGTAACATTATTTAAAAAAACAAAAAAAAAAATTACTAAAAGACAAAACAAAACAAAACAGAAAGAAAAAAAATTGAGGGGAAAAAAAAGTCCAGGAGTGCAAATCAACTCCAAATAAGGTTGGCAAATTTGGGGATTTTCTTTGTTGGCACCTATACCAATTCTTTCATCGTATTTGCAACATTAATTGTTCCTGGTTTCAGTTCTGCTGTTAAAGCCAAAATGTGACTGGAAAAACAGCTGCTTTTTGCTAGGTGTGTTTATTACCAAACAACTTATCCTAAACCAAGAGATGATGGCTGTTTATTATATTTGTGTATACATATATATGTTTAGGCAGTGTTACTTGGTTGGCTATTTTTTGGTATCTGCTACAGGGTATTACTTATTACATACTTGTCACATCAAACTTGCTGCAATCTACTTTCTGCTTTTTCTTTTTTAATGTAGAAAATGCATGTATAAGTGGTTTTCTAGCAAAAGAAACAATTATTGGAGAATGCTATTTTCAGTACAGAGCTACAGCTGCAGAGCTTAAAGGCTAGAGTATGAGAATATATACACATGTAAATTTATTTGTTGGTCTGTATAAATGTATCTTCTTAATTAGAGAGTTTTACTACATAAGTGGCTTTCCATGAAACTAATTTGCAATATTTTTGTGTATTTAAATGAATATTGATTGGTTGGATTGTTATAAGTCAATAGTTCTTATAGATCGTTATTCTTATAGGGTATAGCGCCTTAGAGCAGGTCTATAATTAGTTCGTGATAAAATCTGTTGTTGTTATTAACGTTTCACTATACCCTGTATTTTTTTTCCCCTGAGAAAGGAAGTCTACTCAACTTTAAAAAAAAATAATAATAATAATTGGACTGCTATATTCTCGAATTCCTTTTCGATATGGTTAATTCTGTCAAAAAATAAAAAATAAAAATTGCTGGTATACCTTGCATTTACATGAATGTTGGACTCATTGGATTATTTTTCCAATTTCTGGGACACCATTGATAATCACCTATCTTAGCTTATGTTTCTCTAATCCGTTGACCGAGGTTATTTTTTACTTAAAACTTGTACCACTTTCTATTGGCTTTCTAATGTTTGATAAGCTTAACCAAGTTGTTGAGACATGTTTCTTTATCTCTTTCACTGTTTTGCACAGATCTTTAGTTCAGCTTCTATATATAAGCACACACATATATATATATTATGTCCTATTTGTAAATTAAGCATCTCATTTAAGTAACCAGCTGGATGTTAAGCTTGCTCTTGAATTGCTTGATCTTAGAGATATTTTCCCGTAAGTTCTTTGTGAGCGTGCTAGGTTTTGAAGCATATATATCCAATATGTTTTGATTACTGTGACAAGATTCAAGGAGAATATTGTGCTACTAAATTTGCTTTTCATCTTGGTTGCCAATTAAACTAAATGAAGAATCTTGGTGTTTGTGAAGACTGCCATGAAGCTTTCAAACTGATATCAGCAATTGGCAATTGAAAGATAGTTGTGAGGGATTTGAATAGATTCCATTGTTTGGTTCTTGTTCTTGCAGGTGTTGACATTGGTAACAACTAATTTCGCTAAGATAGTTAAAGTCAGCAGGTAAGTTATTAATTAGTTGGGGATTGCAGTCTAGCTGTTATAACTAATTAATCTTGATAGCGTGTCAACAAGTCCTCAATTATAGGCTCTAAGTGTGAGAATATATTAGTATAAATTACTAGCATTGTTGTTCTACTGTTGTTGCGAGAGTTGAAGAAGTAATATCATAGTTGTTGTTGTAACACTGGTCATACTCTAAGGGCACGTTTATAATCCATAATGAAGAGGAAAGAGAATGGAAAAGGAAAGACATTCTCTTTTCTGTGTAATTAATTGCTATGTAAACATATGAAAGGGAATCATAGTCTCCTCTACTCATTGTTTCTTATTTCTCTTTATTCCCTTTCTTCTCTATTCTCTTTCCACTCATTCTCTTTACGGATTAGTAAACATGGCCTAAGAGTTCAGAGATTCCGATTATTCTACTGATAGTCTTGAATGAAGCTTGTAGAGACAAACTCTATAATTGAGAGTACTGAGGATGTAATCTTTCTTGGTTGATGGTGAATTCAACTAGGGGCTCCAATCCCTCCTTTGGATATATAATTTTCACATTGAAAACTAGAACCTAGTATCTCGTATGTTCATCTTGTTTTCTATACTCTCTTTTACTTATTCTTGTGTGTGATTGATCGAATTTTCCAACAGCAGGGATTACTGGTAGAGGGTTTTTCTTATGGCACAAAACTCTACTGTAGCTAAGTCCTTTCAAAGACATTTATGTAACACTTTCCAGCTAACTAATAGAAAATTATTTATCTTAGTAGTGGAACACTTGGCTAATGGACTACGCTCATTTTTCCAAATTTCTATTTCCATCCAACCTTTCTAATTTAGCTTGATATAGGGCATTCATTTTCTGACATATATATATATATAAATATATATATATATGTAGGTGTATTTCTATTGTGCCTGTTCATTTAATAACTATATATATATATATTGTACATATATAAAATATACAAACCAGAATAATACATTACGAATCTGATACAAAGTCTAACCATTTATACTTACAATCTTATGTGTACTAACATGTAGTGCACTTATACGTCCATATCTGTGTTCATAATTGATAGATTGTATATGTATGTTCACACAAACTGATTAGATGTATTGCTGCGACAAAAGATGCATTGGAGAGTAGTTAATGCGATAACATGAAGTCTGCCGTTAGTCTTTCAATTTGACTAATTGTGAAATGGCATATAATAATCCGTCGTCGCTTCTCAATTCATTGTCGGTTATAGTTATTTTCTTTTGATTGTTCTTTCTTTGTCATTGTCCTCTTTGGGCCTTAAGTTGTCGTTTTTCGTATTCATTGTTGCTCATTTATATTCTCATCATAAGTCATTGTCGTTTAATGTTGTTGTTTAACAGTCCTTGTCGTTTAATGTTGTTGTTTAATAGTCCTTGTCGTTTAATCAACATATCATTTTTGAGTCACTGTCGTTTTGTAAACAATCGTCTTTATTTTCTTTTTTTTTTTTTTTTTGAAAGGTTAATTTTTTTTTCAGTTCTTTGTAATTTTATATAGTCATTTATTTGTAATCGTACGTTTATCATTGGGGAAATTAGGTAGAGTACAGAATTTGGCTTTTAAGTTTTATATAACAGTGTACGGAAGAATACTTTTAAAAAAATACGATCTTACTTTTAAAATTACGGCCTGATACAAAGAGTTACAGTTCTCATCCTGTGTCAAAACTTGGACTTATACGTGGCCTTACTTGAAGTGAGTAGCAACTAGCGCATTAGCTACGTTTTCCTTTTATTATTGTTTTTCCATTTTGTTTTGGTCTATTTTATTATTTTGATTCCTTTTCTTTTTCTTTACTTTTTTTTTTATCTAGTTTTCACTTTGTCTCTCTCTTTTTTTCCCCTTTAAATGCTTCTTTTGCTTTTTCTTTTTTGAGTTAAAACTTTTGTTGGACAAAAATTTACTTTTCTCTTAAGACCTTTTTAAAATAAATTTTTTCTTTAAATATTTTTAATGTGTTTTTGGCAACTCATTATTAGTCACCCTCTTGGTTACTGATGCTTATTTATGACATAGGGGTAATAGTTTGAAGTTGGTCGTTCTTAAAAAAAAAAAAAAAAAAAAAAAAACCAAAAGATCCTTCAAAAACAATTTCGGTTTCTGAAATTACATATTAACTATTTTTTAAATTTGTTTTTCTTTTTCTAATTAAAACTTTTTTGTTTGAATTTAATAATTTGGGCGCATATATAGTAAGGTCTTCTAATTATGGCCCTATATAACGTCATTAACTATCAACCCTATGATTTTAATTGTTAGGTGTGGACGGAGTTAGGACCCACTAGGCTCATATTACTATGCCTTACTCAATGATTTCTCTAAAAGATTAGCACGACGCGTTATAGTCTCTCTCTTCTCTCTCTTTCTATCGCAATTATTAGTCTCTCTCTCTTCTTTCCCCTCTCTCTCTCTCTCTCTCTCTCTCTCTCACACTCACTCTTGCTTCTCTCTCATCGATCTCTACTCGCCCATAGCTATGGCTCTCCTATGTTCACGCCACTCGTCGATCTCTGCTCCCATATATTTACGGCTCTCTCTGCTCGGCCGAAGAATCCAGTTTACAGATGCATTGGTGTCATAGCTTTATTACAAAGAAAGATCGTTCAGCTCCAAGGTGATCTAGCTGTTGCCAAAACTCGTCTAGCTCATTTTGCAGCCAATTCTTCTTTGTCATCTTCTTCTTCTTATATTATTATCTTTTTTTGCTCCGATCTTATATTACTATCTTGGATGGGCTTGTGCTGGATTGAATAGTGCCACTGATGGTTGATCTAGTTCGTTTGAATTTGACCTGGATTAATTAATGATTTCAGTTTTTTCTAATGTATACTAATTGATCAGTTTGTGATGTATGAATATATATATATATATACTATCTTCAATTAGATGTGCATGAGTATTGGTTTGGACTCAGTTTATATGTTTTTTTTTTTTTTTTGGTCTCGGTCAGAATTTAAAAATAAAAAAACTAAATAGTCAAGTTAACAATAAGTGCTTGAATTAATTAAGCTCAATCACAACTATTATTAACCACAAATAAAAACTAAATAAATATCCTTTCAAAGTCTAATTTTTTCCAGTATCATTAGCTCTTACCTTCGTCATAATACCATTTGAAAAAAAAAGAAAAAATTTTATAGTTAAGGTTCTCCATTAATCAACAAAGGATAGCCAAAGCTATAGGTGAATAGAGATCGATGAGAGAGAAAGAAGAGAGAGAGTGAGAGTGAGAGTGAGAGTGAGGGGGAAAGAAGAGAGAGACTAATAATTACAATAGTGAGAAAGAGAGAGGAGAGAGAGACTATAAAGCCGTAATGTTTTAGCTAGAGAAGTTATTGGGTGAGGTACAGTAATATGAGCTTAGTGGGTCCTAACTCCATCCATATTTAACGATTAAAATCATATAGTTTACAGTTAATGACCTTATATAGGGCCATAATTAGTGGGCCGTACTATAGACGTGCTCTAATAATTTTGGTATGAAATTAATTTTTTGGGATAAAGTTTATTTTTTCAAAACTAATTTTATATGTTTCAGTATTTGCCTAAGATTCTCTCAAAAACAAAATTATATATATAAATACTAAGGTATTATACTAGATTACCTATAGTATCCATGAAATTAGGAGGAGAATTGGGTTTTACTTATATGATTTAGTATCAGTGTCTCAAAAAATTAAAAAAAATAAACTAAAAATCGGTCCAAGATGCCAAGGTATCCTACCAAATTACTAATAATATCCAGAGTATTAGTGTAAGATATTAAGGTATCCTACTAAATTATATATGGTACCCAAAATATCGGTCCACGATATCCTACCAAACCTATGGTATCCAAAGTATTAGTCCAAGATACCCAGTTATCCTACCAAATTACCTATCGTATCCTTTTTTTTTTTTTTTGCTTAGTTTATTTTTTATATATATATATTTTTGCTTTCTTCTTTTTCTCTCTCTTTTCTTGTTTCTTTTTTCTTTTCTTTTTTCTATTAGCATTCAATTTCTTAATTAAAACTTTTCTTCATAGTATAATAGTATTCTTATGGGATAACATAGTATCCGTATAAGATATTTATAGGGGTCATTTGGTATGAGGTAATCCAAATTTTCATATTAATGAGAATATTAAAGAGGATGATACGTTTGTTTAATATCCTAAATAACTATGTTTGTTTACGCAACGTAATCGTGCTGATGATTCCTGATAATTTGGTTTGTACATGGAAATGTGTTGTTTAGCAATTCTCGATTAGTCCCTAGCACATCAGAGCAAGAGTCAACAAACCCATTAGCTATAAACAACACAAGCTTCAATACATTTAATCTCCAACCCAATAAAAATAAACAAAATAATTATATTGAATCTCCAACTCAATAAAAAAAAAAGAAAAGAAATAATTGTTACCAAGATGAAGAAAAATAAATCCAAAACCAAATCTATCCAATTCAATATATATAGAATTACCCAAGTAATAAAATGGCAGGAAAAAAAAATTGAAACGAAAAGAGAAATACTTAAATGACATTAATTCTAAGGCAAAAGGCCAGAGACCAAGAAGATAAAACCTAGTTGCACAACAACGGCAGCAACAATTGCCATAGCCACTTTAGCCAAATCTGAAACCCCTACTCTGGGGGAAAATTTCGAACAAATGAGATTTATGAGGAGCTATTTATAGTGTGGAATTGGGTTTAAAGGACTATTGAAAAAAGTGAAATCAAAATAAAATTAGAGTGGAAAAGGAGGAATTGCATGTTGACAAGATGAAATATGAACAAACTGATTATTGAGAGAGAAAGTAAAAGAGAGAGAAAGAGTGTGTTAGTAGAGAGAGCTCTAAGCTTGAATTGAGTTTAGTCTAATAAGAGACAACGACAAATGACAGCAAGATGAACGATACGGAGAAATTGAACCTAAGGCACAATGACAGAGAGATGAATGGCATGGAGAAGTTGATCCCAAGGCAGAATGACAGCAAGATGAATGGCAGGGAGAAGTTGAACCTAAGGCACAAACCTTTCGTTTGTTTTTTTTTTTTTTTTTTTCTTGGTGAGTTTCAGATGGAGTTTGATTTAAAATCCACATTTTTAGGTTACTTTTATATCACTCCTTAATAAGAGGATGTAAATACCAAGGAGATTACTTTATCAGGCTGTCAAAATTATCAAATATGAAAATGTATTAAGATACCTATTCCTATCCAACGATTACTCTATACTAAACGGTTCCATAGTATATTAGTATTCATGAATTGGAAGGAATATTTAGTGTTCCTTATTTACAATGATGCTCCATAGTTTTTCTCATTTGTAGTTTCTTTGAAATATATAATATTATTTACAATGATGCTTATATTATGTATTTATTTTATATATTATTTATTATGTATCAAAATAGAGCCACTTTTGTAATGTATTATGTATTATTTATCATAACAAGTTGTGCTCAATGGGCTCCATTTATGCTCTAAATAGATCCGGTCGAGTTCAAAAGAAACTCGATTAGGTCCAGTTATACTCTGATTAGGTCCAGTCAGGTTTTCTATAAAGTTTTAATGTGGACTCTTGTAAACTCGACTAGCTCTATTTGTGTCCAACTGGATCCACTTGAGTCAATCTACCTTGGTTCGATTAAACGATTCGGGCCTAACTAGACCCAGTTGAGTTTGAATCCGAGTTATTATGAGTTACTTTGGAATCGATTGGATCCAATTGAGAGTCAACCCAATTTGTTTCAAGAAGCCTATTTATGGTCAATTCACATAAAATATTACATCAATCAATAGGAATGAAAGGATTATGAACAATAAATATTACATAAGGTAAGATAATTACTTTAATAACATCATTTATTATATATTTTCAAATTGTATATTACAGTTTAAAACTTGATTAAATGAAAAAAGATTTGTGAAGATATATTGTAGACTAATGAGTTTACATCTCAAGCTTTTAATAATTATTGTATATCAATTGGAATTAAGGTTGAATACCTTGTTGCCCACACACATACATAAAATGGTTTAGCTGAATCTTTTACTAAACGTATTTAATTAATTGCTAGACCATTATTAATGAGAATAAAGTTACATGTTTCTGCTTAGGGGCATATTGTATTACATGTTGCTACCCTTATTCGCATTAGACCTACAAGCTATCAAAAATACTCCCCGCTACGATTTACTTTTGGTCAAGAACCAAACATTTCCTATCTACGAGTTTTTGGTTGCGTAGTATATGTACCAATCGCTCTACCATAACGCACCAAGATGGATCTTCAAAGAAGGCTGGGAATTTATGTTGGTTAATTTTGAGTCTCATTCTATCATCAAATATCTGGAACCCTTGACGGGTGATGTTTTTACGGTATGGTTTATCGATTGTCAATTTGATGAAACCGAATAGCTAGAAAAATAACTTGAAATTTCATAGAATACATCATCATTATCTTATTTTGATCCTCGCACTAGACAATGTGAGCTAGAAGTTCAGAAAATTATATATTTACAAACTATTGCAAATCAATTACCTGATGTATTCATCGATATAAAAAGAGTGACTAAATCACATATACCAGCTGTAAATACTCCAGCTAAGATTGATATAAATCACATATACCAGTTGTAAATACTCCAGCTAAGATTGATATGCCGATAGGACAATCTTTAAGCATGAAAGCAAGTGAGTCTAAGGCACGCATAAAGCATAGTAGACCAATTAGCTCTAAAGATAAAATCCCTAGGAAGAAAAGGGGATATATTACAAGAATTGGCCATCCTGAAGATGACGATATTCATGAAGAGATAACTGCATTGTCAAAGCAGGCAGTTGACATAATTAAACAAATAACTCTAGAAGAGGTTCAGGTATCTGATAATTTTGAAAACAAAGAGATCTCAATAAATTATGTTAACTTAAAAAAGGAATGGAATCATGATAAAACCATTGTCGACAATATATTTGTATATGTAGTAGCCACTGATATAACAAATGAAAGCGAGGATCTTGAACCAAAATCTGTCAAAGAATTTTGACGTAGAAATGATTGGTCAAAATAGAAAGACGCAATCTAGGAAGAACTAAATTCTCTTGGGAAAAGATAAGTATTTGGACCTGTTATCCAAACATCTAAATGTGTGAATTTAATAGGGTACAAATGGGTCTTTGTATAAAAATGAAATGAGAAAAATGAGATCATGAGATATAAAGTATGACTCGTGACACAAGATTTCTCACAAAGACCAGGAATAGATTATGAGGAGACATATTTTCCTATGATGGATGTGATAATATTACAGTTCTTAATTAGCCTAGCAGTCTCTGAAGGACTTGAAATACGTCTGATGGATGTTGTAACAGCATATTTATATGAGTCACTTAATAGTGATGTTTATATGAAAATCCATGACAGATTTAAAGTACCTAAAGTACTTAATACAATACCACAAGAAATATGTTCAATAAAATTACAAAGATTTTTATATGGATTAAAGTAATCTAGACGCACGTGGTACAATCGTCTTAGTGAATATCTTTTGAATAAATGATATGTGAATAATATTATTTGTCCATGCGTCTTTATTAAGAGCTCATAAATCGGATTTGCTATTATTGTAGTATATGTTGATGATTTAAATATCATCAGGACTCCCGAAGAAATTAATGAGGCAATAGAGTATTTAAAGAAAGAATTCGAAATGAAAAATCTCGAAAAAATAAAATTTTATCTTGGCCTCCAGGTCGAGCATTTATCAAATAGTATACTTGTACATTAGTCCGCTTATACAGAAAAGGTTCTCGAAAGATTTTATATGGACAAAGCTCACCCATTGAGTACCCCAATGGTTGTCAGAACACTTGATGTAAATAAAGATCATTTTCATCCTCGAAAAGATAACAAAGAAATTCTTGGTCCTGAAGTACCATATCTGAGTGCAATTGGAGCTCTTATGTATCTTGCTAATTATACTCGACCTAATATATTTTTTCCTATTAATTTACTAGCAAGATATAGTTCCGCTCCAATTCAAAGACACTGGAAAGGAGTTAAACAAATATTTCGATATCTTCGTAGAATGACTCACATGGGTTTATTTTATCCTAGTAAATTCAGATCACAATTAACTGGTTTTGCAGACGTAAGATATTTATCTGATCTATGTAAAGTTCGATCCCAACCAGGTTATGTATTTACCAGTGGTGACATAACAATATCCTGGCGTTCTACAAAACAAACTATCATTGCTACCTCCTCGAATCATTCTGAAATAATTGCACTTCATAAGGCAACCCGAGAATCTATATGGTTGAGATCTATGATTCAACATATTCAAGAAATATACAAATTAATTTCTATCAGACCGATTCCAACTGTGATACACGAGGATAATGCTGTATGCATTGCTCAAATTAAAGAAGGCTATATCAAAGGCGATAGAACTAAGTATATATCACCCAAATTGTTCTTCGCAAATGAACTTCAAAAAGAAAAGTGACACAGATATTCAACAAATTTGCTCTAGCGACAACTTGGCATATCTATTCATCAAATCACTCCATACCATAATATTCAAGAAATTGGTGCACAAAATTGGAATACGCCAACTCAAAAATCTTCTGTGAACTTTCAAGCGAATTAGTTAGAGGGGGAGATAGTTATGTGTGCATTCTTTTTTTCTTAGCTAAGGTTTTGTCCCACTAGGTTTTCCTGACAAGGTTTTTAATAAAGTACTCTTCAAAAGGTAACAAAAATAAGAATTGTGTACTCTTTTTCCTTATTCTCAATTAATGTATTAGGTATACTTAGATGGATGTCATATAAGTGGCAATTAATTGTATGGCTAAAATTGACTGTATTGGCTTATAAATAAGCTTCTTAATTTCATTTGAAATATATGAATAAAGAAGAGAAATAAGAAAAGAGTGAAAGAGAGAAGAGAAGAAATTTTCTCACATCAATTGCTCTGGGTATAACTTTAGCATTCTTAAGCTCTTATATTATATACTCTCAATATCATTTATAATATTTGTATTGTTTTGGTTATTATCAATATTAATCTTTAGATTTATTATGTGTTACAAATTTATACACGATACCAAATGATTTAAAAAAAACTTAATTTTGGATTAGTTTTTATATAGTTTATTTTGAAATTTTCAACTAATATCTTATTAAATTAATTATTTTAAATTAGTGTCAGTATATAATAAATAAAAAATAAAGTATAATTAATTAAACAAAGTATCAAAAACAGATATTTATCCTTTTCACTACCTCCAACCAAACAAACCCCTAAGTCTAAGAGTCTGATGTGTGCTATTCTTGTTTATCCGCGGCTTGGAGTCTGCTACCTCCTTGGAAAAAAAGTCTCAAATTAGGTTTGACACTAGCAAGTCTTTGATTGGATGAACTTTTACACCCAAAACAATAGTTATTCCTCTCATTTAACGAAAACAGCGAAAAGCAATTCCCTTATATGTATAAAAAATATTAAACCCTAAGGACAAAGCAAACAAATTACTTTGAGCTGCTTTCCAAACCCAAATATTCCGTTTTATTTCCCCGAGCACCACTTTGAAGTTGTTACTGAAATGATTGAAAAAGAAGAAACATATATTATATATATATATAGGAAACGGCTATAATAGGGGCGTCCCTACGTAAAGCTTCTGTTTATATACCGTTTGATAAGAATCTGTGGAGAATCTGTTTATACACAGATTCCCATCAAACGGTGTATAGACAGGGCCTTACATAGAGGCGCCCTTACTCTAGACGCGCCCATATATATATACTAGTTTTGGGTATCTCACTAGCGTGTTTTTTAGTATGAAATATATTAAATTTATTTTAGTGGAAGATAATATTTTTATGTATTGTTGATAATTTAAATATAAATTGATATCTTGTTATATATAAAATAGAGATATACAAAAGGAAAACAATGTGATTATGATAATATGTTTTCATCAAATAAAGAGAAATTAAGAAAACAATTTAAAAGAAAGTGGACCTATTCATGATAAATGTGGGCTAATGTTTCTGGAAAAATAAAAATAAAAAGACAAAATTAAAAAAAAAAGAGTAAATTGTAGCAAAAATCCTTTCTGTTAATCAAAATTTTCACTTATATACTCAATTTCTTTTTTCTGATGACAAAAAGACCCTCCGTTCAATTTGTTATAATTGTCAATTTTTTCCTTAAATGTCATATTAGGGACACGTGTTGCTTTTTGAATTAATTATAATTTTAAAAAATATAATAAAAAAGTGAAATAAATTTAGAACAATAAAATAAAATCAAAAGAAAAGAAGAAAGAATTCAAAAAAAAAAAAAAAAATCAAAAGAAAAGAAAAGAAAAGAAAAGAAGAATGCAATTCTCTATCTCAAATCCTTCTCCAATTCCCTACGGACAAGAATGTCTTTCCCTACCGAGAAAGCATTTTCCACTTACGCTCCGGAAGCAGTTGGTACATCCTTCAATAACCGAGAAACAAACCATTAGCTATACAAATTCTGCCATCAGGTGATGCTATCACACCTTTTCTTCATCAGCCGGTATTATCACAAACCATAACATATAGATCAATCGGGCATGGCTCTTCTCCAGCCTACAAATATTCCAAATGGGTTGCTATCACAGTCAAAGTAATTCCAGCTATTTTGACCATTTTCTATATATATTGAACCTAACATTAACAGTAAAAAAAAAAATCCCCAAAACGATCATTCTTACTTAATAAACAATCGAACAAGTGAAATTAGATCCCTAAAATTTCATTTCCTAAAATTTTCGACAAAGAAAGCAGATAATGAGAGGAAAAAAAAAAGAGAAAGAAAAAAGAAAAATACGAACTCCAAGCGAGAGCATCGACACCGGGTCCCACCTTCGAAGCGAGCAAAATCTGAACTGGCTCCTCCAATTTTTCTTATTTCCCACCACCTTCGTCTTCAAATTCGCCAAGACCTACCCCGCCGCATTCTGGAACTACAACCGGAAAAAATACGGCGAAAAATTAGATTTAGTTCCCAAGAAGTTTTGTGAAATCAAAGGCGATCTAGCCAAAGAATGGGTACGAGAGGCAAGAACTCGGCGGCTTGGAGATCTTTTGAGGTCGACGCGGAGGAACCTGGAGTTCCGGAGAAGGCTTTCTCGGTAGGGAAAGATATTCTTGTCGATCTTTGAAGCTAAATGACCAACGGTTTGATAAAAATCAAAAATCAAAGGGGCCGTTTGGTTCGCCCATTCTATTTCATTGGAATGGAAAATCCATTTGAATGGGTGTTTGTTTCAACAATTCTGAATTTTTCATTCAAATGGTCTTTTGGAATGAGTGTTTGTTTCAATAATTTAGTTTTTCCATTCAAATGGTTCATCAGTCACATCAACTATTTGAATGGATTTTTGTGTCTTGGATGAGAATGGAGGGGAAGAGGTGTTTTTGAATGGTCCATTCCAATACTCCCATTCTAATTATAACCCATTCCACTATTTTTTCCATTCAAATGTCTTCCATTCGAATTATAATTCATTCCACAATTTTCATTCAAATACACACATTCAAATAAGCGAAACAAACTTGACATTCGAGGGAAAGAACTTCTTTCTTCTTCTTCTTCTTTTTTTTTTAATATTTTTTTTTTTGATTTTTTTTTTTTTTTTTTTTGTTTTTTTTTTCTTATTTTTTTTTCTTTTTTTTTTTACATTTTTTAAAATTGTAATTAATTCAGAAAGCGATACATGTTCCATGTTCCTAAAGTGGTATTTAACGGAATAATTCAACGATTGCAACCCTTAGTCCAAGTTCAGAAAGCGATACATGTTGCTAAAGTGGTATTTAACGGAATAATTTAACGGTTCGACTCAATTCCGTATGCACATTCATACTTATTATTATGTAGTAATAGATAACTCTTTTGTCTGCCAAGTGGTATTATTATAATTGAGAAATATGAGCTTTATTATGCAGGAGCGTATAGATAATGAGTCGACGCTGAGGAATTGAGGGATACTATATTCATCCCGAGTATTCTTTAACAAGGCCAACAACACAGGTCAAGTGCTCTTTTGTGGCTGGTACACATGTCTCATTTATCACGTAAATCCAGGTATCCATTTTTAAAAGGTTAAATTCCATTAAAACAAACACCTTTTTGTTTTTCTTGAAACTTATTTGTATAATAGTTTGCAGGTTCAATCTTGAAATAGGATACGAATTTTTGAATTTATAGCAAAGTTGGGTCTTTCCGTTTCTAAGAAGAAAGAATCTGGGTCTGGGTCTGTGTTTCGATTTTAAAAAGTCTATTTTGGGTTTAATCTTAAATTTTATGAGAAATCTTGATATTTCTTTTTAAATAATAAATAATCATAAGTATTAGAACTTAGAACAAATTTATAGAATGAGAAAAGGGATCGTGAAATCAAAAAAGAAAACTTAATTTGGAGGAGAGTTTTGGAATCTGGAGTTAGCCGCAGTTTACTGTGTTCTTCTCGGCGTTCTGCAAGATGTTCACTTTTTTTTTTTTGTTTTTTTTGTTTTTTTTCACAAAAATAAAAATAAAAAGAAAAAGTAATAACAAGGTATGTGGGTCCCATTAAAATTAATAATATAATTTTTATCAGTATATAAACACGCTTCCTTTCCTTTCAGCTTGACCTACCTTCCTGCAGGCGACCTGTATGTTTTGCGCAATTCTTAGGCTTAAGTAATTCATCATTTCTCATCATTTTTTTTTTACTTTAAATTTCAATTTTCTTTAATCGGCTTTGATGTATCAGATCTGGTTGATGGTCATGACTCTGCTTCGGTGTGTGTTTTCAAATCGGTCGGTAGACCAAAATCTGCTGGTGAGGGAGGGAATGATCGATGGTTTATTTATTTATTTATTTTTCATGTTTAATTTACTATTTTTTTTTAATTATTCCATGCAGAAATATATATATATATGTTTGTCCTTAAACTTTTTTTTGTCTAATATATATATATGTATATATTTTTCCTTTTTTGTTTTGGTTTAGAAATCTGATCATAATACCAACCAACAGGTTAATTAGACTTCCAGAGAGAGAATATCCCAAATCCCTGGTTCTGAGTTCTGATTCTGAGGTTAGTACTCTTCGCGTTAAGATCAGAGACCGAATTAAGGTATATTTATTTATTTATTTTCATTTATATCTTCAGGCAGTACTTCCTGCATTTTTTTTTTTTTCCTTCTGGAACCGTGTGAGGGTATAATTCAACGCGTTTTGCGTAATTGTGGGCGGTAATTACGTGAAATTTTGTGGTTCCCACGGACTTTTTAATTTTTGAATTTAAAGATTAGCCATAATCATCAACTGCATAGCTCCATCCGGAAGACAATCTTCTGGACAGTAATTAGGTGTCTATATGGAATGAATCGGCATGCTTTGCTTATTTATTTTTCTTATTATATGAAACAATCAAACATATATGTATGTTGATTTGAAATAACTCATGTATCATATAAATATAGCGGGTGAAATGGTGAATGAAAGTCAAGGAAGCATCAGGAAGGTTTCTGTTTCATCATCACGAGTCAAACCAGCGTTCGATTTGATAGAAGTAACATGTGGTTGTAAAAGTAGCTCCAGTACTACTTGCGTTTCGAGGGACCGAATTAAGGTACATTAATTAATTAATTAATTTATGTTCATTTAATTTCATCTATTTTGCTTATCATTCCAAGCTGTCGGCACTTTGTTGGTAAGATTAGAGAAAAATAACTGTCGGTAGTAACTTTAAAATTTAATAGAGAAAAATTACCAATAGTTTCTTTTAAACGGTGCAGCGGAAAACATAAGCTGGAGTATATAAAATCATAATAACGTATTGGATATATGTTTAGAAATCATATACCTCTTGATCCAAGGTGATCAAAAGAACGACTCCAATCCCCAAATGATCATCCGGTCTATTTTTGTGTATAGTCATACAAGAATGTAGTTTTTATATGCTACACAAGAAAAGATCTAGTTAGTGACTGTACTTTCTTAACTAATAACCTCCACTTATTACAAATTAAAGGAAAATAGCTACTATCACCCAGTCCCCACCCCCACTCCAATAGGGATAATAGGTTTTTACGCCTACTCCCGGTGTGACTCGAACCTAGGACCGAGATTCCAGGTAGCGGGTGCTCTTACCACTTGAGTTAACCCATTTCGTCAGTTAGTGACTGCACTTAATTCACAAAGAATCAAAGAACGGATTGTTCATTATTCATTTATCTTTACGAATTTTTTCTCTCTAAAAAACTGGCAGAGCTTCATTATAGTTTTGTTACTTTTGAAAAAGGGTGTTGGAGTTTCCTATTTATAGATAGTAGGAAGGAAGACACAATGAGGCAATCCTAGGAGTGCTACATGCCACAATCAATGTGACTGTAGGCATATAGCCTCCAATCCCACTGGCCGATTTTGGCCAGTGAAGGGATTTTCCTTTTTCTGGAAAATTTTATTGCCCTATTTCCTCTTTTGCAGTATTTGACTATCTTCTCTTGTCTTATTTGTTCAACAATCAGTTAAATATTTGCTTGTCAGTTTTTCCTTTATTTGTTAATATTTAATTAACTATAATTAGAAAAATTATCTAATTATATCTAGGTTTATTGAACCAAATTTGGGAATCAATTAATCTATATATGGAATTAACCATATAGAAAAGATTAATTACTTAGTGAACAAGCTAATTAGTTTTATCCAGGACTTTCCAAAAGTTGAAGGTTGAAGCTATCCTCTCCCATTGATTATGCTACATGCCCAGGCCCAATAACTGGACCAAACATGTAACAATCTGCCAAGTTATCTTTGAATCGGTCCAGTCCAGTAACAAGATCATTGACACAAGTTAGCTCATGGATATTATGGGACATATACAGTTAGCTCCTAAATAATTAAACGTGCATGTAAATTCTTTAATTTCATGTCCATTCTACTAAAGGACTGAAATTATACTCCAATTATCCTTAACTACATTTTGGAGTATAGTCCCATGCCGCAATGATTTTTTGCTACTTAACCTTTTTATAACATCATAAAAACATAATTAAATGTTTCTTAGTTCTTAATGATTCCTCTAATGATCATCAGTCAACATCTTACTAACTAGATCAATTAATATTGACATTACTTAAGCCTAAGATTTATGATCTAGTATCAAGATCCACCAAGAGATGTTATTTTACCAAATTCTTTGTTGTTAATTGCAATCATATAATTCAATAAATATGTTTTACCCAATAGCAGGGAATATTGACCTCAATTGATCTTACTTATTTGCAATTTAAATAAAGCCATATTTATGAATATACTATTATAGCTAACTCAAGATTGAGAATAAAGCTAATCACTGCCTATGACATTCTTTTTCTTTGATGTTGTCAGTATAGTTTCATTTATGATCCAATTCGATGTAAGTCTCATTGCGCCAGTTGACTTTAGTTTGACCAAGATAAGTCGAACTTTACCAAAGTTTGCTACAGCATAAATAAAGTGCCAACCTTATTGATGTTGCTGCGAACTACTATTAATTAATTGTAAATGACTTGTATCTATGTTTTTTGTGAATCTACATCTTAATTAATCATGAAGATACATATTGATATAATTAAGTGAATAATTATTCAAATAACATTATGCACAATTAATTAAATGAATGATACTTTTATTTCATTAATATGAAAATATTTACACAAAAACAACTGCTTTTATGAGCTCCCACTAATTCCAACAATGTCACACTAGATCACAAAGTAACTGGGGCATTCTTTCCATTCCCCAAAATAACTGAGTGCTGGTCAAAAGTTATTCCAATAATAGCCTTGGTGAAGCTAATTCGTTAGTTGTTGCTATTATGGTGACCTTATCCCGTTATGCACTATGCTCCGAAGTAGGAGATAATTATTTAAGAATATATTTTTGTGACTTGTGGTTTCTCGGTTTCTTAGATTGCATATTGATTGGACCGCATACATTTGTATGGACCAATTCTAATTGAGTTGTAGCATACTCATGTTCAGACTTGAACTGCCTATTTACCTTCTAGACAAGATTCACAGAATTTATACCAAGTCTAATGGGCCTGAGAGCACATATTTGATCACTTTTGTATCTATGTCTGGTTGATGTGATTAAGTCTTTAGTGCTACCATTGTATTTGATTTACAGAAGAAATTTTTCTTCTCTTTGGTGGGTACATATGTTCAACATTATAAGTGCCAGAAATAATTTTAGAACTAGGAATTATAGAATATTTATTAATATGTTACAACAAACTTCAGCTTTAATTATTCCATACAGTTATATATATATATATATGGAGTACTTCTCAATGGTTACAATTTTTTTGTGACCATGGATGGGTACTTAAAAAAGTAGTGATGGCATTAAATTTTTTTGGCCAGCATTAAATGTTTTTGGCCAACCACCAAACTAATCACCACCGTAGGATATAGATCTAACGGCTTAAACCATTGTAACCATCTATGGGTAAATATTGTTGTAACCATTTAAACCAAACCCATATATATATAGGTTGCCAATCCAATAGGTATTTTTTTTTTTACCTATGGGTAGGTATTTTTTTTTAGTCATTGGATCATCATCTAATGGTGATCCAACGGCTATAATGAAGTGCATGAAAAGGCATGCATCGTTAATGCTCTTTCTCTCTCTTACTTTTTATAATAAAAAAATGTGCATGCTAAATTTTCATTGGTCAAATTGATACCTATGCGTAAAAAAAAAAAAATACCTACTAGATTGGTGCCCATATATATATATATATGATTTTGTTCTTAAACTTGCTTGTATAATTTTTTTTTGTCTTTTGTTTTAGTTTAGGAATCTAGTCATAAGACCGTTATTATGTTAGCCGAAGCAGACGTCAGTACCACCAACCAACAGATTAATTGTGCATATATATTGTTTAGTTAATTAATTTGTCTAATTTCTCTTGATCAGATATAACTAGTCCACTAATTAAAATTTCGTGTTGATTGTTTAGACTTTCCTGAGAGAGAAAATCGCTAAAACCCCTGGTTTTGAGTCCTGGAAAACGTTCCGCTCGAAACATGTAAGAAAAACGTCAAACTCTCTTTTCATATATATATATATAGATTTTAATGTATCATTTAACTCAAGCAATGTATCATTCTAGTATTAATCTTATATATATATATATATATAAATATAAATATAGCAGGTGGATGAAAGTCAAGGAAGCATCAAGAAGGTTTCTGCTTCATCATCACGCGTCAAACCTCCGTGCAATTTGGAAGATGTAATATGTGATTCTCAAAGTAGCTCCTGTACCTGTACCACTTGCGTTATTCCTCCTGGACAGTAATTATGTGAAACACATGCATGCACCCTATATATATATATAATGTCTTTATAATTTCTAATTATAATCGTATGCGTATTTTTACCACTTAGGGTTAAAAACCGCGTAATTCATGTTATAACTTTAAAAAATAAAATATCATGATTTTAGCGCGTATATATATATATATATATATAAATATATATATTCACAAACATATGATGTTCAGTTGTGGGATCCACCCATATCAAAATGTTTTTGGATATCAAGAAACCAGTCTTATACACAATTATATTTGATGAGTCTCGTCTTTTTTACTATATCTTAGTTTCTATTAATTAAATTTCATATAATTTTCTAAGATATAGTTCATTATATTTGATTCGACTATTTCTATTATACCAGGGTAATTATAAGGAAAGCATCAATGATCCTTATCTTCCACCAGTAATGAACCGGTATAACCATGACCTCGTCCAAGGTTGCAATTTGGAAGATGTTGTCAAAGCATGTTCTGAATCTCAAAGTGTGTCCGTAAATGTCAATAAGAGCCATTTGGATCATTTGGTAATACCGAAAAGAGTTTTGGGAGATATTGAACTTACCAAACAAGGTCGTCCAACATCTGTCGCAGTCAAGTTTATGAAGTAAGTACTAATTGTTTAATAAAATTCGTTTCCTTTAATCCCATACTATATCTATATCTATATATATATATATATATGTAGTTACACTTATTATAGTCTTTGAATTGAAATGTGACATTTAAGTTATGATCTATATATTCATTTATCCACAGGGATATCGTTTCCCAGCTGGCTGAGTCACATGCATCGGGAATAACTCACGGGGACTTGAAGCCTCAAAACGTTTCCATAATGAAGGGAGTGAGACGTTTATATGCAAAGCTCTCTGATATGAGCACAAACAATCTCCTTCCTGAGATGTTGACTTCTTCCTTGGCTCCACTTTGTAAGCACTTTATTTCATTTTCCTGCTGCAATCATACACTATATAGCATTTATATAGCCACATGTCTCTTTGACGGGACCGATTTTGTTTCATGTTTTGGCCAACATGGTATTGCACAAATGTGATTTGTGTTGGCAAATCATGAACAGGATTGATCCCGTCAAGGGACTACATCCGGGTCCTATATATATGTATCATACTTGCCAATCGAGCTAATAAAATTACCGCATGGTACAACGAATTTGTCACAATAAGTGGTAAAAATGTTATAAAATGATCATAATATTGTATTTTATCGTCTTTTTTGTAACATAATGTCATTTTATGACATTTTTGCTTTTAAATAAGCTTAACATAAGCTTATTATTATTCACTTTTGGTCTATCTGATTTTCGGAATTAATTGATTTAAGGTTGTGGCAATGATGGCCCCCAAAGAAGTGCAGATGAGGATATGTATAGTTTAGGTTGTCTTCTCTTTTTCTGCATCACTGGTGGTGAGCATCCAATATTTGATGGTGATGGTCAAAACAAAGTAGTACAGAACCTGTCTTTGGTGGAGGATTTCCCTGAAGCCCATCATGCTATTTCTCTTTTACTAAGCCCAAATCTTGAACTGAGGTAATTAGAGACTATAAACTTATTTCCCTCGTCTATCCATAAACTATTACCTAACACATATTCAATTAATTTGAACTTTGAGCTATATATGTATCCAGGCCAAAAGCATTTGAGGTGTTGTACTTTCCACTGCTCTGGAAATCAAAGAAGAGGCTTTCTTTTCTGTGTGACACAAGTGACCTAATGGGAAACTACCCTCATCTTTTGAATGAGCTTGAAGCAATAATTGATCTCAAAGTCATTGGTGCAAATTGCGAGGGAAAGCCTGTTATCAGATGGAGCCTAACAATGCCTGAAGGCATAATCAACTTCATGCACAACGGCAATAAGCATGGTTATAACTATAGAAAAGTCTCGGAGTTGTTGCGATTTATACGAAACATGAAGACTCATTTTATAGAATTATCGGAAAATGTCAAGGTAATATACTTAGTAATATCAAGTTTTAATTTTTAATTTTTATTTTCGTTGGGTGAGTAGTAAATATCGAGAAGTAAATTTCTTCTCGATATGATATATCTCCTAATAATCGCAATTGATTATATCCATTTTTTCTCGAGTATTTCAGAGCCTTATGATGGGAGTGTCTCAGCGTAACGATTTAGATGGCTATTTTACGAGTCGATTCCCGAAGCTCTTGATTGAAGTTTACAAACTTGTGCTCAAACATTGTGAAGAAGAGGAATCCTTCGAGCGATACTTCAAAGGCAGTGTTTAGCATTGTGGCTCTATGTGAAATAAGAGAGTAAAAAAAAAAATAAAGCAAAAAACAAAAA
>JXTC01000134.1:369340-411129 GCA_002914845.1 Trema orientale | reverse complement strand
CTTGCTAGAGACAAAATGGGACTGAAAAACAGCTGCCCTTTGCTAGGTGTGTTTATTATCAAACAACTTATCATAAACCAAGAGATGATGGCTGTTTATTATATTTACTAGTTAATGTGGCACATACCTTAGGCACGTGCCCGTTCTTATTATAAGTTTCGTTTTTTATTTTTTCTATTTTGTCATAGGATTTGGCAAAACAGCTGGCAGATGCTTCTTTAATGAACCATGTTGGATTTTTCAAATGAAAACGAAAACAAGATCTAAGAATTAATCATTTGTACATGAAAACATATATTGAGATATAGTCATTAGTACATAGAAACACGGAAAAAAAACGTTAGTTCCTACAGATTTATACCTTTACGGCCAAAAACGTTGCCTGAGATGCTTGATCGGTAGCAAAAATGAGAATGCTTACAGTGTCATCTGTACAAGGAAATATATACATAGATGAGAGAAGACAACTTGGCTCTCTTGATATCATATAATACTTATGATTGATTAAGCATATCAGATCTCTTATTGCTACTAAGCTTCATTGGAAGTATCTTTTAGGCCATGTTTGGTGAGTTGTATTGTATTGTATTGTATTGTGATGTATCTTGATATATTGTATTGGGTGGTATTGTATTGTATTATTCTATTATAATATTATGTTTGGTTTTGCATTTGTATTGAGATGATGTATTAAAAAGTTAATTTTGAAAAGTACTATTTTTAAAAAATTTACTTAGAAAAATATCATTTTCAAAAAGTATTTAGGAGATTACCACTTGCAAAATTACTATTTTTTAAAAATTTATTTACGAAAAATCCATGTTTTAGATATAAATTTAGAAAAATACCACTTTTCAAAAATTTATTTAGAAAAATGCTAGTTTTGAAAGGAATAAACTGATGTGTGGGAGAAAGTGGTGATAGGGAAATTAAGAAAAGTGAGGAGAGTGAATATTGTATAATATTACACTAAAGTTAAAATTATATAATATTGTGTAATATAAATCTTTTATTTTATATTAGGTAATACTCTCCTTATTGTATTAAATTTTGATGTTGTATTAAATAATATAATACAAAAGTACAACTAAACACAATATTACGTTTAATTAATACAATACAGAGTTCTTATATAGTGTACCAAACATGATCTTAGAGTTCAGGATAGTCTATCCAATAGATTTATGTGTATATAGCCAAAAAAAAACACCACAAAGAAAGTGCCTTTTTTGCGGCAAAATGAAAATATCTCAAAATAATGAAAAAATGTTTCAAAAAGTCTTATGCAAAATTTTGTGGCATTTTTCAAGTATCACAATAGCAAATATTTCAATTGTTTTGCGGCACACTTTTTTGCATGTTGCAAAACAATGGCGGTAAATAAAAACATCAATTTTATATTTGTCATAAAAATTTTTACGACATATATGATATTGTCGTTAATATCTTTTATGACATTTAAAATATACCGTAAAAGATTATCAGAAAAAAAAAAAATTTGTGATGTTCTCAGTAATTTGTGAATATCATTTCTCAAAGAGTGCAAAATGTCAAATGAAGTTTTCTCGATAATTACATGTCAAATGAAGTTTTCTCGATAATTAAGTCTCAACACAACAATGTATTCACAATCAATCTGTTAATGGAAAAATAAAAGAAAATTACAAACTATCCTCCAACTAAGCCATAAGGCTATACAACCAATAATCCACGGATACAATATGGGTATCAACCCCACACGTAACCACTCCCTCGTCACCATTGACTCACAAGCTTTTTCTAGACCTCCATCGGGGTTCACCTGAAAGCAAGTAAAATAAATACACTCAGTACATCAAATAGCAGATAAAGCAAGTATATTATGATACAAACAAATCTTTTAAGCCCTTTACATTTTAGTTCTCTATTTCTTTCTCCTATATGTTCATCTTCTACAAATAAAACTATATGAATATATACTCTCTAATTTCTGAAATTTTGTATCATATTAATGTTTAAAAAGCCTCTACCATATGCATTTGAGATTCAGAATCATATTAGTTGCATTGTTCCAAGTCGAAAACCAAATTTGCAACACCAGATTAGCTACACTATTGTGCTTAGTTTAGACATATAATATGAGCAAGCAAATAAAAATTGATCATAACAGAACAGATGCACTAAAATGCATTTATACCCTGTCTATACAAGATGATGAACTAACTAATAAAGACTTAAATTTTGGACTAATACAGTCAAGTCTCAGACTTGCATTCTAGCTCCATCTTCATGTCAACTGGATGAGTAACGCCTAAAAGCTGTGGTTACCAAAACATAAATGGTTCCAAAATATTGCTACCCAACTTAACAAAGAGTGTAAATTCATTAGCTAGAAGAAAAAGAAAAGCCCTTTTCTTTTTCAAAGCTTATCTATGAACACTCATCAAAATATGATATATATCCTATTAGAAAAGGTTGGCTAATGAACCGTTACAAACCAATTACAAACACAGTAAACTAGTCACAAGAAAGGCATAACAATGGATGAGTTTGGAGTGATCTCCAAGTATCCATGTTTCTAAAGGTGAAATCTGATTGGTCATATGATGTGTCAATCTTTCAAAATTTTCTCTTTCTCTTTCCTCCTTTTCTTTCACGTTTATGACTATGGGGAATAATCCCGTGTGTATGAAACATGTGAGCTCAACACTTAAATCGCTTCTGATTCGTTTAAGTAAACAGTTGACTTTAGCTGCTAATATGGCGACTCTTGAATGGACGAAAAACTGAGTGCACAAGACTCGCGGGGCACAGGAACAGACTAGACTAAAGTCATACTGTGCAGGTGAGACGCGCTTGCCAACCTGCGTGCGTTACACACGCTCACTAGATGAATCTTAACCGTGATTCGATGTCTGAAATCATGCCATGTCTCCACTTGCACATTTGGCTCCTTTTTCTGATTTTTTTCTTTTATTTCTTTTTTTTTTTGTTTAATCTAATTCAAAATAAAATTAAAATTAAATATAAATAAAACCTAATTATATTAAAATTCAAGATAAATAATCTATATACTAAAACTAAAAGATAAATAGATAAATAAACTACTATCCTAAGGTTAAATTTAAAATAAACTAAAATTCAATAAAATTAAATCTAAATAATTAAATTAAATTAAAAATAAAATAACTTAAATTACTTTTAAAAAAAAACTGAAAATACTCAAAACACACAAAATTAATAAGTAAAAGAATATAAATAACTCTATTTTCATAGAATTATCACACTTTCAAACTTAAATTTTGCAAGTCCTGAGCAAAAGAAAAAAAAAGAAAAGAAAACTTAAAAAGAAAATTTAAATACCTAAATACATAACTAAATTCAATTCTCAAAATTTTGCCTCAAAGATTTCTCTTAATATAAAACTCAAAGAAAAACTCTGAACACTGTAACTAGTATAAAATTTCAATTCAATCGTCAATCTAACCTCACTTATAATTTTTGAGTGTGTGTGTGTGAACAAATAGATTTAATCATTTGCAACCCTGATCAATTTATACAATCAAGTAACATATGTATAATCTCAACATGATAAATAAACTTTATAAGCCTGTTTTTCATACTACTCTCTACTAATATAGACCAATATTACACTAAGAATTATTAGGACTTTTCTGCACTCCACTTTTTTTTCTCTTTTTTTTTTTCTGAGGGTATAGTACATTTTTTTTTCTTTTCTTTTTTCTTTTTCAACCTCAAAAAGACATTTCAAAACACCACCATTCCTCCCATAAGATCACATGTCATAAAAATATGCTCAATAAAGATCACAATGCTCATATATGTAGGGTAAGATGTCGGAAATCATTATAAGTTTTAGGCTAAAGATGCGAGTGATAAAGAAAAGGATAATATTTGGCTCAAAAGAATATATTAAAGATAATGAAGTGTCTAATGTAGACTTGAGAGGTTCAAACGATCCAAAAATGGCCTATATTATATCTCTAACACAACATAGTTTAGGATTATTCCTCAAGTGATAATCAAACAGATTCTAAAGTTTATTGATGAGATTTCAAAAATTCATGTAATCACATAAACTTTCTCTATGCAACAAAACAATTAAAATGCAACTGAGTACTAAAAAATGTTCAACAATCATAAGCAAAATTAAACTAACATAAGAATCAAGCACACAGATAAAAATAATATTCATCATTTTTCTAAGAACTTTATTCAGTAAATCAAATTTTTATCATCGGCGTTCGATCATCAAATTAAGTACTAAAATAACTTTTTTTTTTTATTTTTTGAAATTTTTTTAGAATTTTTTTATTTTTATGTTCGAAAAAAAAAAATTGTACATATGTGCATTAAAAATGTGCATGTATATGCCACCACCCCTAACTTAAATTGGATAGTGTCCTCACTATCACCAAAAATATAAAAAAGAAAAGAGTAAAAGAAAGAGCACACCTGAGTGATAAATCAGACTGAATTCAAGGCATTGTAATGATTAGGCTATAGAAAAGGATAAAAACAAATTAAAGAAAACAAAGTAAATAAATAACCTGATAAAGAAAAATAAAGAATGATACAGGAAGATAAAACCTGATTAATTATGGTAGATAAGAGCCACCAAAGTAATCTCCTCAGGTTAGTCTACCTTATCCACAAAATTCTTCAACCGTTATCAAACACATGTCTAGGACCCTCAAATTTTAGAGCTGAGTTATCTTTCGGGGTCTTCTTATTACGTAGTTTTGACTTATCTCTTTCAAGAGGGAGCTTTTCAAAGCATATGGCTGCTAAAATTTCTTTTGCTTATCCTGTATCTTAAAATCAGTAGAAATATTAACATTGTCCAGATAAAATAAATTCACTATCAACATTACGGAGAATATCGGTCAAAGGATCAAACTTCTAGCTCTTTTCAAGCTCCTCTATTACTAATGTGTCTATCATATCAGCATGATAGCTCTTATTATCGTCATGTGGTTGCTTTCCAATATAGAATATGTTTACCCCCAAGGTTATGTTCCTAAATGATAACTTCATTAGACCATTCCTACAATTAATAAGGGTGTTTACTGTAGCAAGGAAATGTATTCCTAAAATTAGCGGGATCTTGGACTTCATATCAACCATAGATTGAGTATCCAAAATTAGAAAATCAACAGGATAATAGAATTTATCAATTTGAAGCAGAACATCTTGTATTATCCCTCTCAGTCTTCGTACAGAATGGTTGGCTAGCTATAGTACCACAAATGTGGGCTTGATTTCTCCAAAGCCTAGTCACGAGTATACAGAATATGGCATGAAGTTTACACTTGCTCCCAGGTCTAGAAGAGCTTGGCCAAACTCGTGTGTCCCTGTGTGGCAGGTGATTGTGGAACAACTTAGATCCTTATATTTGTATGGTATTTTCTGCTCGATTACCACACTTACCTGCTCGGTTAAGAATGTAATATTCTTGACATGGTGCCGTTTTTTAATGGTACACAAATCTTTGATTGCCTTAGTGTGCAATGGTACCTGCTTGATCACATGTAACAAACGTAGCTTAATTTTAACTTGTTTAAGGTTTTCGAAGATCTCACCTTAATTTTTCGATATTTTTCCTATTCTGAGACCTTGGGGAAAAGGCACTTTAACCGGAAGTTTCTTTTCAGGCTCTTATAGAGGGGCGTCTTCAGTGCTACCTAGAGTGGTAATATTGCTTAGAAGTGCACTCAGTAAAGTTGGACCATCTAAAGTTTCATTACTTTGAGTAGTAATGACATTGACCTCTTAGATGTTCTTTGTATCAGTGGCAGAGGTTTGTGCCAAATGCTGCCCCTTTGGATTGGACTGAGGTTGGGCAGGAAATCTTCCATGCTCTTGTACAATAAGAGCAATGGTCAGCTTAGTTATTTGACTGTTAATCTCTTTATTCTCTTCCACTACCTGTGTGAGTACATACTCAAATTTTTGTTTAGTTTTATTCTGTGTCTCCATAAATACCTGAAGTATTTCCTCTCAAGGAATCCTATTGGGACCTATATTGTATTGAGGTGCAGAGTAATTCTTAGGTGGTAGTGCCTCAGTATTCCAGTTGTTATTGGATGATGCAAACTAGTTTTGATCAGACCTCCAGCTAAAGTTTGGGTAGTTTCTCCAGCTAGGATTGTACTAGTCAAAATACAGTGAGAAAGGCTTTCTAAACGCCCCTAAGGCCTTGCATTGTTCTTCATAAACTCCTCTCATCTCACTATAGGTTGGATAATCCTGAGCTAAGTGTTCCACTCCCCCACAGACAAAACCTGTGGCTTGAGATTCTATCATAGCAACCGTACGAGTGACTCATGTCTTAAGCTTTCAAGACTTATAATTCCCTGGTCACAGCTTCTAGTTGGGCTTTAAGGCTATCATCTTCCCTAAGATGGTAGATTCTGGTTGGTTGTGACCTATTAGTGCTATCAGTAGTACTAGATCTAGTCCATGTATGGGCTTTCTCATCTAACTCATTCAGGTAGTCTATGGCTTCATCTAAGTCTTTCTGTAGAAATTCTCCATTGCACATCATCTCTATGAATTGGCGCTCCCTAATGATTAATCCTTCGTAGAAATAACTAACTAGTCGCCAATTTTTATACGTATAATGTGGACACATGTTCAACAATTCTTTAAATCTCTCCCAGGCTTAATATAATGTTTCACTATTTTTCTGGAAAAAGGTCAAGATTTGTCACTTAAGGTTGTTGGTTTTATGGTGCGGGAGGGGGGGTATTTGTTAAAGAAAGCTCGGGTCATTTCTGCCCATGTACCTATGGATCTCGGTCTCAAAGAGTATAGCCAATTCTTTACTTTATCTTTCAAGGAGAATGGGAAAAATTTTAACCTAACAACATCTACTGCATCAGGTTGGCTATGAAAAGTGGTCACCACCTCTTCAAATTCTCTAATATGCAAATATGGATTTTCACTATCTAGGCTATGGAAGATGGATAAAAGATGGATCATTCCAGGTTTAAAATCTAATTGCGGTGTATTTTGTAGAAAAATAATGCATGAAGGTGTAGCTGTACGGGTTGGGTATAAGTAATCATTTAAAGTCCTAGTAGCGTTTGATTCGTAGTGGTAGGGAAAGGTGCTTCTTATGATTCTGTGCCTGACCAAGAATCAGACGAATCTTCTTCAAAATCAAGTCTTCTACTAAGTCTTCTGATTCGTTTCTATACAAAGACGTGTATTCAAGTTTTTTTGTTTTTTTAATTTTTTTTAAGAAAAAGAAAGTTGTGTAGTACGCAAAAAAGTATATACTAAGAATGTTCCCAGGTCAATTAAAAAGGGTGCAAAAGATCCCACTTAAAACCCAGCTTTTCTAGACAAAACTCCCCGAGGTTCCCAGATGAGTTAAAGGGGTCAAGGTTGCAGTCCTTATTATTCTATAATCAATCTTTTTTAGGCAATGTCTTTGTGATAGAACAATCCCACTTTATACTAGTTACGCAAACAACAATTTTTTTATTTAAAAAATAATAATGATAAAAAAACTATAAATCTAAAGTTTAGAAATTAAAAAAAAAAACTAATTAATCTAGTAAATAAGAAAAGAAAAAAACAGAAATAAAATTAAAAACTAAACTAAGAAGAATAGGAAAAAAATATATAATAAAGAAAACAAAATCTAAAAATAGAAAAACTAAAACTATAAGAAAAATACAAAAATCTAGGCAAAAAAAAAAAAAAAAAGAATTACGTACATTTTTTTCGTTAATTTGGCTTCCCCGACAATGATGCCAAATTTTGTCTACGCTCAAAATATACTAGCGGCTATCGCAGTATAGATTAAGGTGTCGATCGCACAGAGAAGTAAATCAACAATAAAAAGATAAAGAGAAATAAAAAAAAATTGAAAATGAAATAAAAATGAATTATTAACTAAGCAATAAATTAAAATAATCACAGAAATATAAATGAAAATACCAATATGAGAAAGACAAGGCTTCAAAATTCACTTAATTGTTCGTTTAAGTGTTACTAACTTTGATTCCTATTTATTACTCAATTATATGTTTCAGATCCTAAACACATAGATGGAAAATATAGAATTGAAGTTCAATTATTAGTCTAAAGTATTTAATATGAAAAATTCTTCCAATTAAACCCAAAATAATTTATCTTATTAGTTATCTAAGAACAACAATATATCAATGTAACAATACTGCAGTAAAAGATCAACTAATAAAACAAATATTATAATCTAGTTTAAATCACACATAAAAAAAGCATGATTGAATTTATATGAGAAACTAGAAAATAATATACAGAACTAAAAATATTGAAAAATTTAATAAACTAAATATATAAGCGTTGAAGCACTCTCAGGAATCAAAGCTGAAAAACAGAAAAACTAAACAATTAAGATCCTTTCTCTCTAAAACTATAAGTGTTCTCCAAGTATCCATGTTTCCAAAGGTGAAATCTGATTAGTCATATGTTGTGTCAATCTCCCACTATTTTCTCTTTCTCTTTCCTCCTCTTCTCTCGTGTTTCTGATTTATGGGTAATAATCCTGTGCAGACGAAATATGTGAGCTCAACACTTAAATCGCTTCTAAATCGTTGTAGTGAACTGTTGACTTTAGTTGCTCTTGAATGGACAAAAATTCGAGTGCTCGAGATTGGCGGAGCTTAGGAACTGACTGGCCTGAAGTAATGCTGCCTAAGTGACGTTCGCGGGAACCACCTGTCCCCTGGCTGCGCCTGCCAACCTGCATGCGTTACACCCGCTGACTAGATGAGTCTTAACGTGATCCGACGACTGAAATCGTGCTGTTTCTCCACTCGCACGTTTGGCTCCTTTTTCCGATTTTTTTCTTTTATTTCTTATTTTTTTTAATTTAAATCAAATTAAAATTAAAATTAAATACAAATAAAGCCTAATCAGATTTAAAGTCAAAATAAATAATCTAAATACTAAAACTCAAAAATAAATGGATAAAATAAAATTCAATAAAATTAAATCTAAATAATTAAATTTGATTAAAAATAAGATAACTTCAATTACTTTAAAATATACACTAAAAATACTCAAAAACACACAAACTTAATAAGTAAAAGAATATAACTCTATTTTCATAGAGTTATCATGTGTCTTTATGTATTTTAAGTGTAGTTTTTAAAATTTCCTCCCAAAAAAAGTGTAGTTTTTAAAATAATTTATGTTATGATTTGTAAGTATTTAATATTTAACTTTATTTTATTTTATTTTATTTTCCTCTATTATTTCTTTTGATTTAGGCTTTAATTTAATTTAATTTTATTGGGTTTAGTTTAATTTAAATTTGTAATAAGAAAGGACAAAAGACCCCCAACCTCCTCCTCAATGTTTGTTGAGCGTTGTAGTTATCCCATCACTATTGAAATTTATCCTATGTCCCCCAAATTTTACAGAAGTAATTCTTTGCCCCAACCAAAGAATGGTGTTAAATATCATAAGGTAATAATGTAGTATCACATAGAGCTTCTTTTCAACACCAATTGAACGAGTTCAGGCCTGGTAATCATCTTTTTCAATATTTTCCTCCCCCCTCAAACAAAAAAAAAAAAAAAAAGAAAAAAGAAAAGAAACGCTCACCGTAAAATACACAATAGCAAAAATTAAAAACCTTAGAATGGAGAAAATTAAGTTGTTATTTTCTTAATGGCATTTGCTAGAAAAGAAGTTTAGGGTGTCGATTTTGGCGGATTTCAGATTTGGGAAATAATTTTTGGTGAGTTTGGTTGGAGTATTTTGTGGATATTTTGGTGATTTCGGTGTTCAAGATGTAGGTAGATCGTGACACAAAGATAAAAGATGATGGTATAGGTAAAGTTATGAATCCTTAGTCATTTTTACTCATGATTAGGGCTGACAATTTGTGTATGATACGACAACATAATTCGAAACCCGGACGGAGTAAATGAGTTTAAAATTGCCTTAAATGGGTTCAAATCAAAATCGGGTTGAATCCGCGAACTCGTTTATTAAATGAGTCGGATTCGGATTGACCCACTAACCCGAAACAGACCCACAATAATCTGTTTATTAAATGGGTCAGTTTTAGATCAATCCGTTATGACCCATATAATACCTATTTGAAAATATTAGTGTATTTTTAAGACTTTATTATACACATATATTGAGATTTTATGTGGTTTCAATTTATTTTTGGTAAATATTAGTGTCTTAAGGTTATAAAACATGTATGAATTTATGTTAGATGTGTTAAAAATATATATTTTAGCTAATTTAGATTAAACGAGTTAACGGGTCGTATCAGGTTGACTTAACTCGAATATGACCTATTTGAATAAATGAGTTACACAGATCGGATTTGGGTTGATGTATATGTTGTTATATATGGGCATTAACACGACACGAATACGACCTGCTGACACGAATTACCACCCCTACTCTTGATACTCCCATTGAATTATATGGGGTCAAACTTCAAGTATTTATCTCTGGGTTGAGAAAATTTTGGTTCCTGATCGAGGTGTTTTTTTTTTTTTTCTTTTATTGTTAATTATTAGATGGGACAATTGGACAATAGTGTTTAATTTGTAAATCTACTTCCTAGTATGTCATTATTTTATGAGGAATATAATATTGAAAGTGGGGTCATGTGGTTTTTGCTGCTGATTTTGGGGTTTTAGAAAACAGAAAAGTGGTTTTTAGATGATTATAAAGCCATATTCTTTAGTCAGGTGGGTATATATTTTTTCTGTGTTTCATGTATTCTATACCTTTTTATTCGTCTATTCGATTCTTGTGGAAAACATATGTAAGCTCTTTTTTTTTTTTTTTTTGATCTTAAACACTTTTTATGAGACAATATCATTATTGGTTTTTTTAGGTCCACTTTAGGATATTTATATAAAAATAGTAAAAGATCGATACTTTTGAACTCTGGGTATATCAAGGAAATTTAAACTCTCTCTTGAAAGTGGTTTGATCATCTCTTGATCATATCTCTGTAACATCTCTTGATCATGTCTCTGTAACTCTGTTTAGTGGATAAAATATATTATCAAATAATGAAAATAGTAGTTAACAATATTAATTATTGAGAATGCATGTCTTCTTGACATTATATCAAGTTGCATATATAATATCTTCGGGCCAAAAATAAAAAAAAATCTAAACACTAATATCAAAAAGAAATTATTTGATCTCTTAATCAAACTACCATAGTCAATCATACTTTCAAACCAGCAAAGCACCTTGGTTTTAACCCCATTGATGCCGAAACTCAATGAAAAATCATTTAGAATTCCAAACTTTTTCCAAAGTTTCCAGGCAAAAGTCCCAAAGTAAAACAAAGTTTAGTGAGTATTAGTTCGAGTTTTAAAACCTTCGTAGATATTTCACACTTTAGCAATTGTTTTGAAAATAATTTTGGAAAATATTTTAAGAGAAATGCATACTGTCTTTGAGAAGATGCTAAATTGGCAAAGTCAAACATTTAGTGAAAGTAGAAATAAATCATAAACCCCACTTGTTAAAGCAATAATTTCAAGTCTATGGAAATAAATATTAGGCATGACCAACCAAAGAATAATATGCAGCACTATGCACCACCCTAGTCTCATCAATGCTTAAGTACTCGAAACCAAAATATTCCTTCATTCGGAAACCCCACATGAGTACCATTTCCAAGCCTCGAACACTAGGATCTTCGAAACCAAAATATTCTTTCATTCGAAAACCCCAAATGAAGTACCATTTCCAAGCCTCGAACACTAGGACCTCCTAACACTTGGTAGACCAAATAAAAACCAATAACATAAGTACCAAGATAACAGGTCATGCAAAGCTCCACCCAACTTGGTTTAGTTAACCGAGGAACAAGACATCCAAGCAACATCATTGACATGATAATCCAACGAATACTAAAAACCATGCATAACTCAATAAAATAAGTCATATAATGGAAAATTTAGAAAGAATAAGTAAACTCAAACAATAAAGCAAATAAGGCCATAGCAATAGATTTTACTAAATCTTCAGATTGAGATTCCAAAATCTAAAATTTTAATTCATACAAGGTTCCAAATCGAATACCATAACCTAATTTCATTCTCCAAAAGACTTATATCAAGATATCATAAATTGGACCTACCAAATGCATAAATATAGTTCAAAGGTTTGTCTCAAAACCGTATTCATACAGTACAAAATATTCCCAAGTAGCTAAATTAATTGTATAAGTCCTCACAAAAAACTTTAATTCAAAAACTTATGTCCAAACCCAAGTCAATTTTTAAAATTTGTGAAAGTATTTCCTATATTCAAAACCAAATTTTTGTAAAATTTGTGAAAGTATTTCCTATATTCAAAACCAAATATCAAATGGAAGTTTGAGAATTTTTAGTATAGATATTTACTAGGTTTAAAACTAGAAGAAACACTTAGAAACTTTAGTCTTAATATATATAAATAACTTGCTAACTGGGGCTAGCTCAGTTGGTCCAAGGCTTTAGGGATGTGTGTGTGAGTTTGGAGGGGGTCAGGGATTCAAGCCTTGGTAGTGTATGTGTGTATGATATTTTTCTTTAAATTTGTAGTAAGTGGTCATTAGTTAAGCCCTACTTTTTTAAATATATATATATAACTTAGTTCAAGAGATTTTCCAAACCAACGTTACCAAATATACATTAGGATTTTACTAGTACCACAACTAAGTTTAGTTCAAGCGAAGATCCAAACTTCATTATATGGTGATTTCACAAATCCTAATCTCTAAGTGGACACATCAGTTTTAAATGATACATTCCTTAAAAGATTTGAATTATTTCCACCCAAACAATACTAAGTTTAAATGTATATAGTTCCTTTCAAAACAAACAAGAAATACAAAGATCTACCTTTTTCAAAATCTTAATAGTTAACTTGAAAATTTCAAAAGCTTCAAAACCAAATAACCCGGTTTTAGGTTTAACCAAATTCTTAATAATCCAAGAATTCCCAATTAAAGAATCGTAAAAACCCAACTTGGTGAAGTAAAGCAATACAATACTAATTTTAAACAAAATCCAAAATATCAAGCCAATTACTCAATTAATGAGCAAATATGTCATTCAAAAGTATTGTCAATATATGATAAGGAATTTGAAAACATATTACCAAATACTCAAACCAAGTGATGACATATAAATAATTCCCAAGAAAGTTAAATTACAATTCCACAAGCACAAGCAAAGTTAAGCAGAACAATTAAGATACAAAACACCGGTTTGCTATCTTAGAACCTTCAAGGTTTATATAACTCTCTACCTGATTAGACAAAAGAGTACAAGAATGAACGTCTATTCGAATCGAGGAATTTCATTAAGAGTAGAATTTACCAGTCTCATGTTAACCCAAACAATTTCGAGACTAGAGTTTTTGAGAAATCACCATCCCAAAGGTACGAGAGCTTCACTTTGGAGAGATTAATAAAGGACTTGGAATACATAAGAGTAAAGATAACTTGTTGAGCTCATTCCTAAGTGATATATGATGTATTTGTCATATACTTTCTCCCAAAATCTGGTAATTTATTTAGCTAATTCTTAAGTGATGTATGATATATTTGTCAATTACTTTCTCTCAAAAACCTTTTTAAACACTAAAATCATAACATGTATGATCCCAGACGGATCTAAAGCTTATTGCTCTGATACCTTTCTGTCATAACCAAAAGCCAAAGCTGTGATATTTTAGTAATTTAGGAAACATATAACTTGAGGACATAACTTACAAAACTCAAATAATTAACACGCTTAAACATAAATACTCTGGCCTATTATCCTTTACAAATTTTGCACTAAAGTAAACATATCGTTGGACTAGTCTATTTTGAAAACACCTTTATTAGATTATACGAAAAACCTAATTAATTTATTTCAATATTAAGTTAGCAAGTCCTTAAGTTCGTTAAAGTAAACCTTATAGAAATTTGAGCTCGTATGTCAAAGAATAATTTGCAAAGTAGTCATAAATCCAAGTACTTATAGTTTGAGAAATCAAGGTCTTAAAGAGCTTATAATGTTCAATTATACATTAAATCCTCAATCAATAGTAAAATCACCCTCAAGCAAATTTTTGCTACTTGGAATCACTCAGTAAGTATAATGATTAAAGACTACTTTAGAGTTTAAAAATGTCCACTCATAATTTCCAAGTGTCCACACTAATGCAATATCTTTTATAATGGAGAAAACTCCCTCATGTATCCACTTAACAATAACATTAATCTTGGCTAAACAATTGAATATAGACCTTCGCTTCATATAGTATAAATAGTCTAAATCAATCATGTACCAAAAACATAATTGACATAGTATAATTGAAATCTATAATCCTAAAATTATAATGAAAAGCCATATTGGGCGACCATAATCAAAAGCATTGTCATAAACTATAGCCTACATATCATAAATCAACTCATCGCATGAACTCCCATCATCTCATCACAAATAGAGCAACTTGTACTATGTATACTAGGTTCTCTCTGACTAATACCTATCCCAGAGAACATAAGAGACACCTATGTGTCTAATTCTACCGAACCAGAGGAGTACGAAATGCCTACAGTTGGCGAACGGAGGTAATCAGAGGGTCCTATGGGTTTATGGGCTTTCATAGAAGACAGGGGTGAAGGCCGCCTACTCAACACCGCGATATCTAAGATGGTCCTCATGTGTGATCCTATGGTATGTACAATATATGGAGAAGTATAAATAACCATCAGTGAGTAAACATTCTAGACATGCTCTAATTTCCAATTATAAATCCTTTTGTACTTTTAAAAATTTGGTTACATAACAGTTGTATTTTAGCTAGACATAAAAATCAAACCTGCACAAAACCATAAATCATAGTATCACAATCCATCAAAATATTAGTTCAAAATAATCTGATTCAATCCAATCCTCTAAATTCAAAATTTCGTCAGCATATCCAATTTTTATTTTAAAAAAAAAGGAAAACAAGGTAATTGAATCCCCTGTCTCACCAAGATATCTATACGGAGCTATCAAATACTCATGATGTCGTTGAAAGATCAATTTCGGTCCTCGGTTTGCTCTATTTGAAATATCGTTTTCCAACAGAGCCTTATATGGAAATTTTGAGGCCACGGTTGTATTTCCAACACCAAAATAGCTAGAATAACTATATAGGATGCTCACATTGTTGTTGGCCCAAAACCTGACCCTTGGAACGCGTAGCCAACTGAGACAATTCCTGAGCCGTCTAATCTCGGTTTCAGTGCCGAGTGCGACAACGACCAATATATATTAACTTTCATATTTTCACTAGTAAATCTGAAAAATGATAAATATTCGACGATCTAATAGTGATAGGTGCTAGATATGTCTATATTTTATATCATTTCTCCGTATGATTTTGTTGGTTTTTTTTTTGATATTTTATATTACTTGTCTTTACTTTTTTATTTATAGGTGTTTTAGAGGTTAAACAATGAAAAAAAAACTTAATCGGGCCAAGAACGAGCGAGACGATAAAACGGGATTGAAGCAGATGGCCAGAGCCAAAAACAGGCCAGGCACCGTGGTGCTTGCATCAGGAATTAGGGGGAAAAAAATGGAGACAGAGCTCTAGAAACTCAGTGCTCCTGTGCTAAGTCACGAGTGTTGTGTAGCTACCAGTATAGAAATTACCTGTTTTGAGGGTTTCAAACTTAATTGGACTTTCTAATCACTCGGGTTTGAGCCCATAAATCTCTTAGTACGACTCCACCTTAAATAGAGCCTCTAAAGTCAGATAAAATCATCATTAGACTCAGTTCTAGAGAGAGAGAGACCTAGAGAGAGAGGGAGAGAGAAAGAGAGAGAGAGAGAGAGAGAGGGTTAGAGAGACTTGGAGTGTTTGGAGACAATGAGGAACTTGCTTGGAGATTCCATCCACTTAATCCATGAGCTTCCTTTTCCCTTTTTCCTTTGAATTTAATTCCTTAGTATGTTAATTTATTTGCTTTATTCTATGAGTATGCTAGGCTAGGTTCTTGTTTGGTTAAGGGCTATTTGAAGCCCTAGATATGGTTGTATAATTAATTTATTCTTAATTTTAATATATTGATATTCCATTAATCAAAGTTGTTATGTTCTTCAGTTTATACATGATTTATGCTTATTGTGTTTCTTTTTTGGATACGTGGCTAAATATTTAATGTATGATCATATTGCAATAGTTTTAATTAATATTTATCATAGCTGAACTAGTGAATATCAAACTCATAGTTGATAGGATCGTTAGATATGTTAATTATGGAGAAGAATATAGCTTAGTTCTATATTCTGCATTTGTATGATTAAGACCTAGATTAATCAATCTCTCAGTCTAATACTTCAGTTAGGTTAATCCTAGAGCATTTGCTTAGGTAACTTAATTGAAAAGGAATTATTTATTGTGTTTGTCTAGATAATATATAATCTAAGAAGAGACGTGATAGTGAGGCATTTGTAAGCTATCTAGTATTAATGACTTTGAGGAATAGTTAGTTATTAGAATCTACAGTTAGTAATCTTGATAGATTCTTGACTGATTCCCTCCCAAAAGTGGTAGAGTCTAATACTGGTGGTAAATTTAATTAAACATATGAAAAAGTGGTAATTGCGTACTTAACCCTATCTTTAGAAATAGAGTATTTATAAGAAATAGCTTTTTTCAAATCAATTTAAAAAAATACCTGTTGTTTACACCTATTTTATAAGTGACCGTTTTTATAATTTTATTTTGATAAATGACCGTTTTTTAGTTGATCCACTTTTCATAAAGTATATCAATTAATATGAAGTAAATCAATTCTTGTTTTTTCTTATTTTTTTTTTCCTATTTTTTATTTTTTGTTTTAACTTTATATAAAAAAAATTATTTTTTGGGGGGAGGGCATGGCCTAGCCGCTCCTTGTGTGGCGTGGGGACACGCCAACACAATTTTTTTTGGGCGGTAGCACCCCATGGAGGCGCCACCCTATGTGCCCCTTCCTGGTCCTCCTTTTTTAATTTTAAAAAAAAGTTATTTATTTTATTTATTTATTTATCTATTTGATATATATTTTTCTTTTGGATAGTTACTAGTTATCAAAATCTTTATGTCCTATTTGAATTATGTAATAGTTATTTGAATTTTAATAGAAAATTGATTATTTCGAAATTTTTGTAACTATATATTGCCTTAGTGATAATTAAGAGATTTTGCTAAATATTTTATTTATAGTAAATCTTTTAAATATTTAAAATTCAAAGGATATTTAGACTTTTAATTCAAATTGATATCTTTTATGAAAAGATACTGTTTTTAACTTTTGAATTAATCTAGATTTAATTTCTTAATAAGGAAATATTTTTTAAACAGAAAATATTATTTTTCCAAATTTGCTTGTATTGAATATTTGTATTTATCACTAACAAATTTTGCAGAAAACAATATGAAGATTGCGGAGATCACAAAATTGGAAGATTTGAAGATCAAGATTATCAATTCATTTCCAAATTTTGTAATTTAAAATTTTAAGATAACCACGGCTATAGGATTTGTCATTTAAAGTTTTATTTATTTAATAAACTTATATTCCATGCATAAAATTTGTGATAATCTTTTAATTATTGTATAATAGTAAATGTCAAAAGGTTCTATGATTTATTTATTAAAGAAATATTTTAATAAAGTTATTTATTATAGTTAGGATATTTTTCTCTAATTAAATCAAATAAGATTGTTCACAACTAATAAGAAAGGCTAGATATTTCTCTTAGATCGTGTTGCAAGACTTTAACGTTTATAGTATGTCTTGAGCTATACTGGTTTGACCATATCTGAAAAGTCATAGTGTATGTAAAAGTACATTGAACAAGGATCATATGAAATATGTTCTTATAATAAGTGCCATTGACAAAATCATTTCTCATAAAGTTGATAATTAGCGCATGTCTTCCATAATCCTGGAAAAAGTAATGAACTTATATTCATAAGTTATATTATTTGAGATGTTAAAAGGTACGGATCAAGTAATTGACGATTTAAACCTTGACATTTTAGTAATGCATTATTATAGGCACTGGGAACATATGCCTATAGATATGGAATCTACAACTCTATTATATAGAGAAGTGAATACTGCATTGAGGAGCTATAGGAGCTTGAATGATCTAAACTTTAGCTAAGTAATTAATAAAATAAATTATTTTAATTGAAGATTTTTTTGTAAGTCTGATCATCCATTAGATATAGTATTATATTAAGGAATTGAAAGATATAATTAGAGGAGAAAAATGGTAACTTTACCTAGCATCAGATATTGGTTTTTATATGGGGATATATATACAAATATTTGTCACAATCCAAATTCTGGACTAGTGGCAGAATGAGAATTTCTTTACTTTAGAAATTCTTAAATATTTTTATAAAAATGTCCAAAGAAACCTTAATTTTTTATTTTACAAAAAGATAATTTCAACAAGTAAGACTGTAAGTAGCAATAAGGACCATTTGGAATCAATGAAGAAACTTTTTGGAGATCTTAAACTTATTGCAAAAGGTTGTCCAACATATGTTTACTGCAATTAATTAGGTAAGTAATTGGTTAACTATAATTGCTAATCATTTCCCTTTAATATCATGCTATGGCTTTTGAACTTAAACTTTGCGATACAATAGTTCATTGAGAATAAATATTCTTTATTGGTCAATTCTATTTGTAATATGAACTATATTTATCCACAGGGATATGATTTCCGAGCTTGTCGAAATACAGGGAAAAGTTACAGGGACTTAAAGCCTCAAAACGTGTTGATACTTAAGAGTAGACGTTTATTTGCGGTGCTTTCTGATTAGAATATCACCACCTTGAGTCATCATTCTACAGGCAAGTACTTATTTTGTTTCGTTTCCCTGTTAGTGTTACATCTCAATGTAGCATGTATACACATAAACATTATATTAACACATATGACATATGGTCCTATATATACTTGAGCTACTTAACTTGCAAACCAATTATTTTCTCTTTTTAATTATCTAACACTAACTGCTTATCACCATAGGTATGCCTGAGGCAAATACATTTAGATTTGGTTGCCTCTTCTAGTTCTGTCTCACCGGTGTTAAATATCCATTTGGTGATGATTATCACCATGATGCGAATATTGTGGAAACCAAAGTGGATCTGTTTTTGTTAGAGGATATTGCTGAAGCTCGTCATCTTATTTCTTTCCTTTTAACCCCTAACCCGAAACTGAGGTAAAGATTATGAACTTTCCTTTACACCAAAATTAATGTTTAAATGAGAAGCACATGTACATTAATGTAGGATGACTTATAAATTCTACTAGAAACGATAGCAATGCAGCCCCAATCCACATGTGATAACTAATTAGTTCATTTTCGTATTCTAACTTTTCCCTTTAGTTTGAATAATTAATTATTTTAGTTAACTGTGAATTTGTGAAATATTGTGGACTATTCTGGATATTTTACGTATGATTTTGTACAAATTTTTATACTTGGGATTTGTGATATGTGCACTATGAATTATTTATCTGATTTCTTTTATGGATTTTGAATATGATTTCTGTTGATGATTTCAACTCTATTTAATTTGATATATTGTGAAATTATTTTCAGAGCAATTAACCAGGCAGGAAATTTATAAATGAACGTTTTCCCAAAAAAGTGATTGAGTATCCTATTGGGCATTTCATACTCACCCACCCCCCTCTATTCTCCCTCTCAGGTAGTGCTCGGGATAATTTTAGGAACTCAGTAGCGGATCAGTGAGGAGCAACTTTTCTCCTGATAGTTAGTAGGTGTGTAAGATAGTACTATTTACTTTCTTAGCTTGTATGAAACAATTAAAGGACTCGTTACACAGACTTGATTTGTATAATTACTGTGCTAAATTGTGAAACTACTCATAATAATACTTGGTTTGTTTTTAGTAAATTTTATTAACAATCTATGTCTAATAGTGATCATAAAACTGTGGGATTTATAATTTGAATTAATTTTACGAACTTTTACAGAAGCTGTCATTTTGAAACTAATTATCGTTTTTCTGAAAAATTGAAGTTTCTTAAATTTTCTAGAACAAATAATAGATTTCCACTTGTGAAATTTCTCTTCTGCCACTGGCCCAGGGTTTGAGTCGTGATAGTTGCTTCCTCGGGCCAAAAATAATATCCTTGTGTTCAAGCAAACAATAGGTACGTTGTCTCTTGCTCCGGTAGTGTTGAAATAGAATACTGAGGTTCACTAATGTTTCAGCTGAACCAAAATGGATTGAAGCCGTGTCATCTATACTTCATTTTCCACTATCTAGGCCACCAATAATACTTCTATGTGACAATACATTTAGCTGCAATTCTGGTTATATGCACGCTCGAACCAATCGCATTGGAATTGACTATCACTTCACTTGTGATCGTGTTTTCAATAACCATTCTCTCTTGTAGTTCGTTGTAACCCTTATGATGACCGAATTTCGGACGTAATGACCGAACTTCTGCCTACTCCACCGTTTCAAAGTCTAAGGCCGGACCAAGCTGTAAAGCCAATCAGCATGCGAGAGGGACAACAGAACAAATAATTGTCTATGATAGTGTACAGCCTATGGGAGGGCTATGAATAGATGCATCAACGCGTCTGTCCATACTGACCCCTCCATTATTAGAGGTGGACCACATGAAGGGTTAGAATTGGATAGACGCGTTGATTCATAGCATTTCACACAGCTTATTAGTTTTGTTCCCTTCATTAGATACGATATTCTTTATATGTAGCCTATAGTCTTTTGATACGTGTACAGATGGATACATATATATTTTACGGGCGAATTTTCTTTGAGGTAGATATATATCCATTTTGGTCCAGAATCTGCTTCTTGAGCTGGCTATATATACAATAATTTCATCTCAATATTTTCTTCCTTAATTACTAGCCTCGCGCAAATTTGTTCTCAAGAGTTCACTATTTTCTCTTCTAAAAAACTACACTATCATCGAATCATAGTGTGTGTGATTCTGAAGCGTCCAATGAATCTTCTTATTAAAGTCAGCTCTAGCTAGAAGACTTGAGAGGACCAGTTTGCTAATCACATGATGCATTTACGCTGTTACCCTCGAATAAACTTCTAAAAATTCATAGATAAACACTACATGTAAGCATGAGAGGACAAGATGATACACATATATAACAAGGAAGATTAATTCCCAAACGAAATTTACTAGAAGCTGTCAATGCTGACTTTGAGTACATAAATTTATATCTTTGCCGACCTGATAAATATACTATTTAAATTGATCACAAGGAACTTTGTTATCAGGTGCCATTGTAACAAGGGTAATTATGTTCGTACACTTTCTTGCAAATTTAAAGTAAACAATGCAAATATCACTATTTTGTGGCGATATAAAACTTCATAAACCTAAACCTTTTGGCCCTTTTATGTAGCTCTAGAACTTGGTACGTGTGTTACTCTTTCTATTTTATTCTTTGCCATCTGATTCACATTATTATTGACATAATAAAATTTTTCTAATAGTATCATCATGCATGGCCATTTTTTTATCTCTATCTAATTAGCAAAACAGACCTGGCAATAATAAAACTAACTATTAGTAAGGGCATTTCTGTACTCCTTTCAATTCTCGAATATGGGACGTATTGTTTTTATCATACTCGAAACTAAACAAATATATTTTTGGAAAGGTTCACTCGTCTTATTAGTATTCCATTAGTCCAGTGCTTTGTAAGCAATATCATCCATTCGTCAAAATCTTTCCAAACAAGTTTCATATAAATTGTGGTCAGGTCACTATCACTAATATTTTATACTAATTAGTGATCATTCTACAAGATTAATCAGTTACATCGATCGGTTAATTTGAATTCACTACCAATTATGTACTTATCATCTAGAGTACGTACTTGTCTCCTCTAGTTAACCATCACTACTTGACGACATGTTCGGTAGCTCCATGGCCACTCGCGTCGGCCTTGCCGTTGTTCTAGTAGACTCCCTCGACGGCCAGAAGGTTTTTAAACCCTAATATTCTAGCTTTTTCACTATGTTTTATTAATGTCATCAATACCAGCGCTTGATCTTCATGTATATAATTTGCTTCTCTAATTCTGTCTCCCTCTTTTTTAGACATCTCAAAGTATCATCGAAGATGCCGAGGCTGCTGTCAAGCAACATGTTGTTCTCTCAATTATATGCTTAGCCATATAATTTTGTTTTTGCTTTTATAATATAACTATTTTTTGGGTTGATTTAGCTAAATATTGACTTGCATATACATATCTGATATATATGTGTATTGATTGCCACAGAGGGAAAAGATCATTCGAGAGAAAGCTCAGATTTTGAGGCAAACTTTAGGACCCCTGAAAGATGTTTTGATTTGTCTGGTAATTCTATTTCCATTAAGCTCGTTGTTGCATGTTTTTAAAGATTCATCCTAATTAATCTAACGAAGATAAGGCAAGTCGGAGTAATATTAGGGGAGTTTTTGTTGGGGACTAGGCTATTTGGATTCATATTGTACATTGGGATTAGTAATATGCTCTAAAACTCCATAAATTAATAGGCTTTCTATTTTCCCAATCTAAGAGAATGAGAAGCCACAGTAGGAGGGAATAATTTTCTATATAACTTGGTGAAAAAGACGGGGGGATTTTTAGGTCAGTGAAAACTAAGGGTGTAATAATTATAAGCCTTGTAGAGTTTTCGGGTAGATAAAATTAGCTAAGAGTATAATTACTCTCTTTCTTCGTGAAACGACTGTTGGTGGTCCTTAGAATGAACTACATAAAGTCATGTTCTCTTTACTTTGTGTGTGCAGGATTAAATATAAAATCACCTTTACAATTTAGATTAAGTTTATGTGAGTGTTACACTTCTTCCGTGTACATTATTCAGTCTATGTGATCTATATTCTGTCTTTTAGATTTTATCTACCACTAATTTTTGTACTTAATAACCAGGAAAAAGAACAAAGCATGTTGATTAGTACCACTACTACTTCACAACTTTCATCTGACGGTAAGGATTCGATCAGAGCAGGTCTACATTACCTTGATCATAAAAATCAACGGCAGATAGGTGAAAAGCTAATAGTATTATCAAATAAAACTATTGCTATGGGCAGCAATGGGACCATAATCTATGAGGGGTCTTATGAAGGTAGAGCGGTTGCCGTGAAACGCCTTCTCCGAACCCATCATGACGTGGCCCTTAAGGAAATTGAGAATCTCAAAAATTCGGATCACCATCAAAATATAGTGAGATATTTTGGGGTAGAACATGATCAAGATTTTGTTTACCTTGCTTTGGAGCGTTGTACTTGTAATTTGGATGATTTGATCCACATGTGTTCGGCTGATTCCTCTCAATACGCGCTTGTAGACGATGATGACTACTATTCCACGAGAGATGTGAGTTTGTATAAAGAAGACCGCTTGGAGTCACTCAAGAATGTAGTTGGAAATGTTAAGCTAAGCAAAGCAAATGGCTATCCGTCATTTGTATTATTGAAATTGATGAGGTTAGTTTTAAAAATTACATTAATCTTCAGTTTACAATAACATGCGCTCATTTGTTACTAATATTTTGAGTCTTTGGACTAAACATTTTGATGACCAATATAATGATAATCGATCTCTTTAATTTCAATTGTGATGGTGTGATTGAGGACAATTAGTAAAGGAGTTTTGATCATCACTAAATAGATGTACATGGTTTGCTAGCCAAATCAATGCTGTCTAGTAAAATGAAATCTCCATTTTATAAAGAATAAAGCTAGTTAGGTATCCCTGTTGGAATATTTTCAATACCATCTCATATTTATCTTTTTAATACCATATGATATGTTAGATGATTTATCACCATTTAATTGGTGAATGTCATCTAACTTACTCTTGGTGAATCTCAATTTACCCATTGAATTGTGATAACTCATTATCATGTGAATATTAAAAAAATGATAAATAAGGTATGATCGCAGTACTATCCTTTTATAAATGTATGTTTGGAATTAAAACCAAACAAAGTGAAGAAGCAACCGGAGGTAATTAGCAGAATATCGTATAACTAGATTGGGAACCCTAGCTTCCCTCTCCTTCTCTTGCTAAACGCCTTTTATAAGACCATGCTATCATGCATGAACACTGTGCAGGGCGAGTGGGCTTGAGGCCCCACTGAAAAATGAATGAGTAGTACATTATATATAAGCATATATAAAACCTTGAAAAGAAAATTGTAAGTTGCATAATAAGCTCCTCCTCATAAAATTTTGAGCCCGTAAATATATAATTAACTTGCACAATGCTTAAGATTTTCTTCTCCTTTTTGAAAACGTAACTTGATTTTTTTTTCCTTTTGTGATAAATTGTTAAATTTAATTAAAGTAAATAGAACAAACTAAAAAGGAGGCCATAATTCATATGAGCTAAAAAGAAAAAAATATATATATTGAACAATATTTTATAACTATCTTCCTTCTCAAAAAGGGGAAAAAAAAGAAGAAGTGGAAATCGTTACTTCTTCCTCATTTCTTCATTCTCCAACAAACACTCTCAAATCTTCAATCTCAGTCTTTTTGCTTTTTCTCAAAATCACTCAAGCTTACCATCAGTAGCCAATTAGGCAAAGTAACCACCAAAGAATTTTATGTTTTTTCTTTAATAATATTTATCTTAATTTTCATATTAAGGATCACAATGAATAATTTACATAAGAAAGTTATCATACATTACAAAGCATATAAATTACCCATCGGCTATTTGATAGTTATTATTTTTGTTAGAATTTAACTTCCGCTGACAAATATTTCTGGCTCCATCCTTGCATGCTATGGGATAATGTACTAATATACGTAAAACTATTTGCTCCATGCCTCTAAAACTTATCAAGTGAATGGAACATAAGTTTATTAGTGATGTGACATGCATAATTTGCTTCTTATTTATAGTTATCATATATTAGAAATCGCATTAATTTTCCTCATTTACATTTCAGGGTTAAGAGATAATACACTATATATTAGGCCGATAGCTATGGGTAGTTGGTCACATGTGCTTTCTATATTAATTAAGTACTTTTTTCAAAGATTAGTATATATGTTTTCATGATCGGGCGGGTACAAAATTTTACTTTAGCTAGGCATGGTTCAACTAATGCCCCTTATAATAAAATGTGCTGTTAAGCTTAATTTGAATTCTGTAACAAGATTAAGTACTAATGTCATTCTTATTTTGATTTGATTAACACCTCATCTTTTTGATTTTGGATTAGTGTATTTTTTATCATATTCGACAGGGATGTGGTCTCCGGGCTTGTTCATTTGCATGCATTGGGAATAATCCACCGGGACTTGAAGCCTCAAAACGTTTTGATAAGTAAGGAAAGATGTTTTTGTGCAAAGCTTTCTGATATGGGCATAAGTAAACGCCTTCGTGAGAATAAGTCTTCCTTGAGTAACCGTTCTACCGGCAAGTCTTCTCATTTAATTTCTAATTGATTCATATATATTATTCATGTTCCTGATGAGTCTGTGATGTTGACAATTTTAGCATGACCAATTTTGTTACAATTAGTTTCATGTCAAAATCACCAGTACATTTATTTTATAAAGCAAATTAATTGCAAAGATTGAGAAGCGGAATCCCAAATAGGTAGGGTTTTTTTTTATTTTTATTTTTTTGCTCTGAAAAAAATGACTTTAATTAAAAAGTAGAAAGTAAGATGGTTGTCACATAGGGATCAACCTCCCAGATAGAAAAAAGATCAGAAATTGTCCCCTTAAAAGCCCAAGAGACAACAACATGTGCATCTGTATTGAAATCTCTCAGAACTCAACAGAACTTGACTGACAAAACAGAGAATAAGCTCAAGACATCTTCTCAAATATGGGTTAACTACCAGATATGAATCAACTTATTAATTAATGAATTTACTACAATCAAAGAGTCAACAAGAATAAATTCAACCCCTAAGTTTCGGACCTGGCACATCTGCAAACCAAACTAAAAAGCCTGCAGTTCTGCCTCTAGGGCTGAAAGTGCCTCAAAACACTTAGTAGCAACCAATTTGATACCGAACTACTCATCCTCAATGACACACCCTACCGCAGCATGGCTGTCTTTGTAGGCTGCATCTATGAACATACGAATTCTCCCTGGTCTCGGTCTAGTGGAGCGAGGAATAGTAGACTGTATCTATAGGTCAAAACCTATGTGTGCTTGCAAGTGCTCAGTAACTGTCTCATTTACCTTTTGAAGTAGATAGATAGGATTAGTTTTCCTTCTAGCATGAAAGGCTTCGTTCCTGGTAAACCATAATTTCTCGCATAACACAGCTCCAAAGATCAAAAAATGTTCCCTTAGCTTCAGCCTTTGGTAGAATAAAGCTTGGGTTAAAAGAGTAGCTAACCAATTATAGTCTATCATCCAATCTCAAGTCTCTGTCCGAACATTCCAGATACTCCCAAACCAGATTGATTTAACAACTGGACAATAGAGAAACAAGTGGAGGATAGAGTCCTCAAGTCAGAGAAAAAAATATAACTTCGGTTAGCTTGTCCAAAAATGGCAGCTAGCCTCTCTCCTATATGAAAGACGTTTCTAATAGTGTGCCAAAGGAAAAATTTTAGTCTCTCATGCAAGGAACTCTTCCAAATTTGAGACCATAATTGGGACGGTTCCCTAAAGCATTTTAGATTATTGCACCAGTAAGCACTTTTGATAGAGAAAGACCCATCTCTTATGCCATTACAAATAAGCTTGTCTTGATATTCTCTCGGTAAAATTGGAATCTTTACAGCTTTGCTAGCCACTCTGGGTATGAACCGCGACGATAGCTTCTCATTATCCCAAGTTCTCGAGTCTGGTAACATTAGCATTCTGACATAGTGGTCTTTTGTGCAAACAAGAGGAAACAAAGAAGCTTTGTAACCCTCGAAAGATAGCCACGACACCCTTGGGCAATTTCACAGATCAATATTTCCAACTCCAACAATGTAACAGCTCTATTCACGGATAAAATTCCTTATTCTCATATCCCTTGTGCGACTACAGAAGCATTATTAAGAAGAGCTAAAGACCAGAAGTCTTGTCAGGTGCAATACTTAGCATGTAATACTGTAGCTCAAAGAGAATTAGATCCTGAGGCTAAAAGCCACCCTAATTTTGCTAAAAAAGCTGAATTGGCATCCCAGAAATGACGAATACCCAATCCACCTTTGGATTTTGATTGGCAGATATTATCCCAAGCAATAAGAGAGAGGAATATGGGTTTTCCAAGGATCCCGTCCACCAAAATTTCCTCACAGCCTTATCTAAATCATCACACAAAGAATTGGGGATTTTAAAAGTGGACATACTATGTGATGGAATACTTTGAATTACAGACTTAAACAGAGTAGTACGTCTAGTTCTGGATAAAAGCTTACATTTCTAGCCTTCTAATTAAATTAGGTTGGCAACTTATTTCGTGATCTTACAAATCTTCAATATAACTACATAAAATATATTAACAATTAAAAAAGGTTTCAATTTACAATGTAACAAATTATAACCAACGCAAAATAACTCTATGTATTGATAAAATTAGGTTATACCTCATTAAAATCTTATCTAAAAAAATTAGGTATCCAAAAAAGTATATAATCCAAAAATTTACCAATTAATACTCTAGAAAATATATATATTATAATTATATTTTTTGAAATAATGATGTATACAAATATACCCTTTTGCTTTTGGTCTCTCATGTTTTTGGAATTAATTTATTCTAGGTTGTGGTACCTCGGGTTGGCAAGCACCTGAATTACTTGTTCGTAATGGGCGTCAAACACGTGCAATGGATTTGTTTAGTTTAGGTTGTATTTTGTTTTTCTGCATCACCGGTGGTAGGCATCCATTTGGGGACCATCTTGAACGTGATAAGAACATTGTCGAAAACAATATGGACCTCTTTTTGGTCAAGGATATCCCTGAAGCTCATCATATTATTTACCTTTTATTAGATGGTGACCCTAGATTGAGGTAAGATTATTATACTTAACTCTTTGCTTCAACATGACTTAACTATCAATAATAGTAGATCATTTGTAACCTAATGAAGTCAAAAGTATCCTCTCTAATTTGTGTTTTCTTGAGTCGTTATTAATACTGTTACGCGCGTACACTTCAAGAGATAACAACTTTAATTTGCCTCCAACTTCGAAATTTGTGACAATTTTATTTTCTGACTAAATTAGTGGGAAAAACATTTTAGTATAGTAACAACGTTACCCTTTACATACAGTAGTACTATTTGTTCACAAAACACTTCTGATCTTTTCTAATATATCTATATATAGACCCCTTTTTTATTATTTGATAAAATAAGTTTTAACCATGACCAGTTTAATTTTCAGATTTAAAATGCTTTGGGGATCAATTACAGTACATTAGCATGCTACATGAATAATGTGTTCTCCTCAGTAGGAATGACTGTAGATGTCGAAAGTTCACCCAGCATTCAGATATTAGTGATTTCTTTATGCACATTAGTACTTTCATAAAAATAAAATAAAAAAATTAACTAACGGGATGTTTGCAAAACAGACAAAGTGATATTTAATAAATTATAACTCAACCACACTTGCCGCTAGCCAGACTATTGAAATATCTATTTCACAAAGAAATTTAAAATGTAGGGATATCGGTTACTAAATTTCACTTGTTTAGTTTCCCTAACATCTCATTACAATATACATTATTATCGTTTGAATGGTAATCATCCTCACACATAACGCACTGTGTATAAAACCATCATAGTCTAAAATTACCTTATTTATTATTATTATTATTTCTTTTGTTGATGACATTTTTTTATATCAATCAATCTTTATTCGGGCCAGGCCAAAGGCAATTGAGGTGTTGCACCATCCATTGTTCTGGGATCCAGAAAAGAGGCTTTCGTTTCTTCGTGTCACAAGTGACAAAGTAGGTGAAGACTCTGATCTTTTAAACGCAATTGAAGGCATAAAGATGTTTGCAAATTGGAAGAGAAAGGTAGATGCCAAAATAATCACTCACATGGAACACGTAAGGCAGTATAAAAGTGGCAAAGTTCGAGACTTACTACGACTTATGCGAAACATGTTGAATCATTATGGAGAACTTCCTGACGATATTAAGGTGATTGTGTTTAATTTTGCATAGTACTTATAAGTAATTTCTGTTTTAAAATACTGAATGAGGATGATGTTTCCTCAATTTGAAATTTTTCTCCAAAATTAGATGATTCAAATTTAAAATTGAAACTTTATGTTGCAATCCCAAAGGTTTAAGTATAGTTTCCAAAAATATTATTAAATTTTTAAAAATTAGGAGAATATAATTGTAATTGACCCTATATATATACACATTACACTGGTTGGTATAATTAATTATTCTGTTGTTGGTTTATTTCAGGAACTTGTAGGACCACTATATGAAGGATTTGACGGATACTTTACAAGTCGGTTTCCGAGGCTCTTGATTGAAGTATATGAAGTTGTACGCACGAGATACTGTTATGAGGACAAGGAATACTACAAGAAATTTTTTGAGAGCTAATTGTGAGAGGGACGTTTGATATAAATATTACAATCCGAGTTATAGTGTCTAAGAATATGTCAATGTCTCATATTGTAAGGTAAATTTCCTATAAATCTCGTGTGTGTATATATAAATATAGATGATTATTCAAAGCTGCCTACTCAGTCAAACTTGCTTTCACCATATATATATATATAGGGCACCAATCCAGTAAGTATTTTTTTTTTTACCTATGGGTAGGTATTTTTTTTGACCAATGAAAATCTAACAAATATATTTTTTTATTGTAAAAGGTAGGAGAGAGAAAAGTCATTAATTATGCACGTCTTTTCATGCACTTTATTAGAGCCATTGGATCACCATTAGATGATGATCCAATGGTTCCAAAAAAAAAATACCTACCCATATGTAAAAAAAAAATACCTATTGGATTGGCAACCTATATATATATATATATGAGAAAAGTCATTAATTATGCACGTCCTTTCATGCACTTCATTAGAGCCATTGGATCACCATTAGATGATGATCCAACGGTTCAAAAAAAATACCTACCCATAGGTAAAAAAAAATACCTATTGGATTGGCAACTATATATATATATACATATGGAGAATTTCTCAATGGTTACAATTTTTTTGTGACCATGAATGGATACTAAAAAAAGTGGTTATAGCATTAATTTTTTTGATAGTAATAAGTAGCATTAAATTTTTTTGTCCAACCACCAAACTAATCACCACCGTAAGATATTAGATCTAACGGCTTAAACCATTGTAACCATCCATGGATAAATATTATTGTAACCATTTAAACCAAACCCATGTATATATATATATATCTTGGAGCATATTTGATGACCGAATTTTGCTCACGAATTAGATGTCATTTTAACTAGACATTTGGTTGGCTGATGAGATTTTTGTAGGTTTTGTTTGTATTTTTGATATTTTGGTTGTAGGTTAGAATAATTTTGGTATAATCGGTAATGTTTGGAACAAAATAGCATGATTTATAATAAGTTTGATAGAGAAGAAAGCACTTCGACACTTGTTTTTGGCACTAGAATGTTCACAAGGAGCAAGCTTTAGAGACAACCAGAACAAGTAGTACTTTGGCACTAGTTCGAATATAGAAGAGAAAGAGTGGCAGCTGAGGTAGTGCTCCAGCACTGCATTCATAGCAATAGGCACTAAGCAACGGAAACTCATCACATGTTTTCTTTTAGATGCTTTTTGATCTAATTTTTTATGTAGCCACCCCCAAGCTTATAAATGGGTCTTTCTAAGACTTATTAGAGGAATTTTTGAGCCATAAAGAACTCTAAAAAGAGAGAGTAAAAGATTGAAGATGGAGCGATGGGCAACTTGGAGATGGACAACTTCTAGTTTTTCTATTCTTTTTTTTTTCCTTCTTTTTTAAAATCATGTTTATTATTTATTTTTCAACCACGAACTAATTAATTTTATTTTCTAAGGCTACGATGTAGACGGATTATGATATCTTAATTTATTTCAATTTCAATACAAGTTGATGTTTTATTCTATTCTATACTAATTATATTAAACTATGTTTAATGCTTGTGAGAACCTGATCAACTTTTGGATGAATTAAAAAATTTTAATTTAAGATCTTAGAAGAGAGGGTTGAATTTGTAATTGATTAATATAATATTAGATTTTCATAGGATAGAGATATCCATGATGCTTGTGCAGTGTTCATGAATTTTCTGTGCTTAATGAGTTTTGATAGGTTCGTAGTTTACACAGAGATATTAGAACTTGTCTATTGAAATATGTTTATTTATTATTGAGAAAAATTAAAAGATATAATAGAGACATTCACTGTTAGCATAGGGAATAAACAATAATTGTTTGGATTGAATAATTTAGACAGATCAATCTAGGTGAAATAAGAAACTCTAAGCTTTTAATTAATTAATTAATGAGAGTTTTTTTTTAGTTATACTCATTGGCTTAATTTCATTTATTTAGTTTTATTTTATTCAATAATCATCCTTACATTTGTTCAAATATAATCAAAGATTAATAGAATATAGTAGTTGGCATAACAAGTTTACGTGGGACGATATTTATTTCTATTTTATTACTTGTTACGACACATGCAAGTGCGTTTAACTTTTTTTCACAACAATATTTTTATGTATGTTAGTATTATCTATAATTGTTTGGTTGTCTATATATAGGGCTTTAATAAATTGGTAAACTAATGCTCGTAGCAATAAATAATAGTTTTATTATTATAATTTTTTCTTTTGTTTGAAAGGATTGTTACTATAGTTTTTAATTCTCTGATTTGTAGACTTTGTGGTGTTTTCGGTAACTTGCCTTTGGTTTTGGCGGATTATAGTCTGTGGATGTCCGGAGTATATTCTATCCATCGGCTTTGTAGTTTATTAAAAAATTAGCCAATCAGCAGAATAGTTTCTATTTTTCAGAATTAAAAATTGAAATTGAGAGTATTTGCAATATTTTTTTCATTTTGTTTTGAATATTGAACCAAAAAAGAAAAAAAAAAAAAAAGGAACAAGTTTATGCATTTTAAGGATAATTGCGCCTGCGCGGCTTTCAAACTAATTACATGTAGATTACAATACTTGTGCCAGATCGGAAAAGAGGTCCCATTCTCTTATTAAATAATGGCTAAAATGGCTTTCAAACTAATGTGTAATAATAATCTTCCATTTTGAATACGTACAATATTGTTTTTGGTAGCATCACCGCACGGAGCGGATGCCTCATGTGGGGCACATAAACAATTGATCAATGGTCATTCTGTCACACACATATATTTATATATATCATTGTCCATTGATACCCCATTCAAAAAAATTTTAATCTAAAGATCAAAGTGATTATGTACTCACATGACACATTAGTAGTGTAGACCTAATTAATTTTTAATTTACTGGCAGCTGCCTGTTACTAGGGCATCCTTTTTTTCGGTACATGTATATATATATATAAACCATTTTGCTACTTCTTCTTCTCAGTCAGCCGCCTTCAACCACTTCTCTAATCCTTCTCTCCCTCTATAGATTTATACACATATATATAGGTCCCTTGAGACCGGATCCTGAACATGATATATTTGGATTCACATATTGCCAAGAAAAAAAGATGGCCATGGACATGTTTTTGGTAAAGGGTTTCCTTGAAGCTATGTGATCTAGTGAATAATAATCTATTTATTAAGCCCTCATGATCAAAAATAGCTTCAGGGATATCCTTGGCAAAAAACGGTCCATATGTGTCGACATGTTTGTTGACTAATTTTTAACTGTGAGCACCAAAGATATGTGGAAGATCAAGATCAAGATCAAGGCGACAAACGACTAATAAGCACAAGTTTTCGGGTTCATGAGGAACCTTCTTCTTGTTCAATCGTGAGTAATTGTGTTCATATTAGATTCATATACTTTAGTGTAAACAATTTGTTTCTAATAATTATTAAGATGTTCTTTTGTGTTCTTGCAGTATTACAATTATAAAAAATAAAATAAAAGATACTGTATGGCAATAAACTGTTATTTTTGTAACTTATTTTCGTGAAACCAGTATCAGTTAGAAGCAAACAATAACAAAAAAACTGGTCGCCACTAGGATTTGCCGTTTTTATTAATCTATGTCGTTTTATGTTGGTCTTTGTTTTTTTTTTTTTTAATACAACACTAATGTTAACAGTTCGCTCTACTTGTCAGTTGTTGTCAATTGTCATCGTTTATCTGTGATCTCAATTCTTTGCTTTCTAATATTGTCGTAGTAGTACTCATTCCTCTTTAATTCTTAATCGTCGTCTTTTTTCTAAAAAAATTAAACAAAAATTCTGAAACACTGTCGTTTTCATATTGTTGTTTTCCTGTTACTGTCGTTTCTCCAAACTGTTTTCATTTTATAGTATAAAGACCATAATTTGGAGACCAATATTTAAATTAATTATTATTATTTTATTTAAATTTTTATGTTGCAAAAAATCTCAACATAACTAATGTCATAATATTGCTTCAAAAATAAATTAAAAAACTATTTTTGGGGAATTAAAGTATTACCACAACATTATATTCAAAACAGAGAAATTGATAAAAGAAGGTGTTAATCTCACCATTTAGAATTATGGTCTTTTGTATAATTTTAGCCCTCAAAGTGTGGTTACTGCACTACTTGTGCCCTTAAAAATATGTAAAGATTTCATTATTTATGAATTGATGATTATGCCCTTTAAATTTGAGTTCTTTTTTTTTGACAAAGGTCCCAAAGATATTGTATTTTAATCAATTTAATAGTGATTACTCACCTGCAGGCTAGGTGGTATTAAAAAAACGTAGTAAATGAGTGGTCACAGTCCTTTGCCGTTTTTGAAATATTTCTTAACGATGTCTTTTTCAACTGTTGATTTCTTAAAACATAGGTTGCCTTTGTCAACTGTTGTTTTCTTGTTTGTCTTTCTTTTTTTTAATTTTTTATAGATTTATGTTGTTCTCAAAATTAATCTGATGCATCACGTCCTCATTTGCACACAATTAATACAACGAATACTAGAAAAATTATTTGACTGAAATACTTGTGTATAAAGCATTAGTGGATATATCATCATGCTTCAAGCCTTCAAAAAAAATATTGGTCTTTTTGATTATATATGCTCACATCAAATGGATTATTAGATTCAAATTATATCTATTAGATTTATTTTATTATTATTATTATTATTATTGCTAAACGATGACTCTCCTACACCATTACTTGATATATTATTTATACTATGCTTTCACTCTGTATTTTGTAAACCAACAGCCAATATTACTGCACTCCTTTTCCTCTCCATTTTGAAAAACTATACAATATTACAAATACAAGTCAAGCTTAGCTTAACTAGAACGCAAGTATTTTATAAACAACGATGAGAACAATTTGTTATTTGTCATTTTCAAATGTACATTAATATCAAGTCAAATTAACTCCGGCTTACTATATAGTTTTCTTGACTAAGTTCATGGAATGACCAATAAGTTAATTTCAAGTTATCAAGTAAAGATAAAAAGAAGTAAAAAAAAAAATAAAAAAAAAAAAAGAAGAAGAAAGAAAAATAAAACAGAGAGTTGTAAAAACAGAGCGGATCATTCTTTTCTAACAAAAGTGGTCCATGTTCTAAGGTCCATATTTGAATTCATACTAACTTGTTTTCTCTTCTCTGTTTTTTTTTTATTATTATTATTTTCAATGGAAATGTTCCTTCTCAAGAGGAGAAAAACATGGTCTACTTGGTATTGTGGAAATGTTCTTAACCATATCGTTCGTGCTTTGATTTTTATGGCTTCCAAAGAGTTTCTCTACTTCTTTTGAGGAAAGAAACACATTTCTAAGCTATTGGAAGAGACTTTTTTTACAGCGCGAAATTACTATAGTTGAACATGTGATAGATTATGTTCAGACCAATTTTTTTGGGTCCAAGTGGTAACCAACTTTCCCTTCCAATATTTTGGACATATGTCCAAGATTGTTGTTGCTCCAAGCGCTTTCAAAAGATGAGGATGCCCGGTTACTAGGTCACTTATATCCCGGAGAAACGAAAGCCTTTACTCTGAATCCAATAGCAGTGGATGATGAAATACTTCAATTGCTTTTGGCCTGGAATTTAAAGAAGTAATAACGAGAAATATATTAATAAGGAAAAATAATTCATTAATTCAAACTAGTAATAAAATACTGAATATGTAAAATGAACAAATAATTGATAATTGAGGTTGCATTGTCATCTTTTCTAATTATTGAAATTTCTAGCTATAGTATAGAAGGGAACGAGGGCATGTTCTACATTCCTTTAGGAATATGCATATGGAATATGCTGGGCCATGACGAAGGTGTCAATTGGGTTTAAGAAAAAGTTTTAATTATCCAGCTAAATTCCTTTTCTATCAAAATAAAAATGAACGTTGAAACCTTTCTTTTATTACTTTTAATATGCCTAATTAAATTAATATTTTCTCTTAAAAAACAAAAACAATAATAGTTTAAACCGACGATAGTTTTTGACATATCATCAAAATAGTTTTTGACATATCATCCGAAACCTTTAATAAATGTCGTCAAAATCTTTAATAAATGTCGTCCAAATAGAGTCAAATTGAGACTTTCTAAAATAATTTGAACCAAGATTTTAAAATAATGTCTAAACTATGATTTAAATGTTTTATATTTAACAATAACAACAGTTTTATCAAAAAAAAAAAAAAAAGACGTATTATAATTTTATTTAATAAAATGTTTGATTTTATCTAAAAAACCAGAAGATAAATATCTACAAATCTGTGAAGAAACTTTTGGGAAATTTCAAACTTACCAAAAATGGTTGTCTACCACCTTAGTGGAATGAGATAAGTAATATGTTAACTACAAGGACTAATCATTTCATTTAATAGCATGCTATGATAAACCCTTGAATTAGGCTTTTAAACTAAAACTTAAACTTAGTGACATTTTTTCTGTGAAAAAAAAAAATTGTGACATTTAAATTGTGATACCATAGTTCATTGACAACAACTAATTATTAGTTGAGCCCTCTTCATTTGGATTGGGTACATAACTATGTTACTTTATTGGTCAATTCTATTTGTACTATGAATTATATTTGTCCATAGGGATATGGTTTTTGCTAGTTTTGAACTACATAAATAAGGAAAAGCCTCCAAACGTATTCACAGATAAGGACCTTACGGACAATTTAGTTACAAAGCTTTCTGAATACAACCTCCTTGAGTCATCATTCTACAGCCAGTCACTTATTTCGTTTCCTTGTAATGTGTCATGTATAACACAAACACAGAACAGGTTCAATCAATTTCGAGGCCTTAGGCAAAAATTTAAGGAGGCCTTTTATAAAAAAATAATTTTTTTAATGGAAATGCATGATATATATATACACATATTATTAGAATACTTAGTTATTTTCAAAAGAAAAAGAGCAATCTAAATTGGCCTAAAATAAATTACTCTCTCAAAATTAAAATTTCCAACTATTTGGTAAATTTATATTAATATTATCAAGTTCTTCATATGATTCATTCTCCTTTATATTTTCCTGAAACTTATGATTCAAGTCAAGCTTTTTGAGTTAACATATATGCCTGTCTAGAACGATTATTTAATCCAACAATCTAGAACAATTTGTTATTTGTCATTTTCAATTAATGGTACATTAATATCAAGTCAAATTCCAGCTTACTATATAGTATATAGTTTTCTTCACTAAGCTTTATGCTATAGGTACTAATATGACTTTATTTATTTATCTACTTATTTATCTTTTGTTGAGTGAACCGATATGAGATTCTAGCTTTGATATTAGAAAATGGGGCGTAGAGTCAAGGTTGGTGAGTTAGTGACCAATTAGGATTTTTTTAGTCACTTCCCAAACAAAGTTAATAAAAAAAGTTTATGATCGGTCAGAAAATTGTTTTCCAAACGATGAACACCATTGAAATTACAATCTAAATAAGCTTTCTAATTCAAACCCAAATTGCAAGTCAAATTCCAACTTGTTATACTAAATTGTTGATATATATATAGACTAATTAAAAACGAATAAAAAATGAAAAATAATGCAAACATGTTGCATTAAATTAGAAATGATTTTTTTTCTGTTTCTTTCTTTTAAAAAATTGACATGCATGGGATTTTCATATCAGCTACCATAGTACTAGCCAGGGTCTTTAATTATTTTCGTCTTCCAATTAAGACAAAACCATTTTCTTGGGTAATCTAATGGGATATTACCAATTTTGACTTTATATAAAAGGTCATGGGGAAAAATAATAAGACAAGTTATAAACAACTTAAAAAGAAAAAAAAAAAAAAAGTTTTTCAACAGTACCCAGCAAATTGATTTAGTTTCTTTAATTAATTACCTACCTTATCTTGAAGGGCTATCTGCCAAAATACTAGGTACTACAAGGGAAACAAAATACTCGAGCAATAAGCGCACAAACAATTGGAAGAGTGGTATCGAGAAGTGAGATAGTTGAGTTGGCAGAGCTTGATTAAAATTAAAGAATAGTGATATATTAGAGAAAACTACCTAATTGCGGATAAATATTATTATTCCTGATATTAATATAACCAAAATGGGGAAAAGCCATTCCATTATACAGAATATTTAATCCTCAGGACAAACCAAACAAAGGAACGAGCTGCTTTCCAACCCAATATTCCGTTTCATTTCCTTAACCAAACCCTACAGAAGTTGTTAATAAAATGATTGAAAAAGAAGAGAAAGAAAGAAATAAAGAAAGAAGCAAACTACATTGTAGAAATGAAATTTATCTTTATGGTTCAATTATTTGGAGAGATTAATAAATTGAATGAAAAAGATAAGAAGAAAAAAATATATAAATATATATATCTTTATGTGCCAAGTAGTATTATTATAATTGAGAATGATGATAGCCGCCGATATGAACTTTGTTCAAATGAAGAAGTGTGTAGAGAACGAGTTAATGCTGATGTATTCATGAAAAGTACATACGCGTTCGCGGTTGGTACTCTCTCATTTTCTCACAAAAGCTAGCATACATACAATATAAAAATATAATATAATTTATAATTGTACAATATACCCTTCACAGGGCAGTTTCCTTTAGGCCTACTCCTCCCTCAACCAGCTTGTATGTTTCATCTTGTTTGTTTCTCTCTCTCAGTCGAGTATTTGTATAGCATGCATATAATTATGAAAATATGATTATTTTCCTAATTATTCATCATCTTTCGTTAAAGCTTTTTATTGTTAAATTTCAATTTTCTAAAACCCCGTGATGACCAAATACGTACTGATCAAATAATTAACCGTTCAATTGTGATGGCTTTGATGCATACAGATCTGGTTGATGGTCATGATTCTGCTTCAGTGTCTTCATCAGCCGGTAGACCAAGATCTGCTGGCGAGGAGGAGAATGATCGATGGTTCATTTCTTTATTTATTTTTTTCATTTAATTTACTAATTTTTTTTTTAATTATTCCATGCAGAACTGCTTGTATAATTTTTTTTTTTCTTTTTCGTTTTCGTTTAGGAGTCTAATCATAAGGCCGTTATTACATCAGCCGAACCAGACGCCAGTACCACCAACCAACAGGTTAATTGTGCGCATATATATATATATGGTTGCCAATTCGGTAGGTATTTTTTTTTTTTTACCTAATGTGTAGGTATTTTTTTTCTAACCATTGGATCATCATCTAACAATAATCTAACGGCTAAAATGAGATACATAAAAAGACGTGCATCATTAATACTTTTTCTCTCTCCTACCTTTTAATATAAAAAAATTTACAAAAAAAATACCTGCTGGATTGGTGCCCTATATATATATATATACATATATATATATTAATTAATTAATTTATCTATTTTCTCTTATCAAATATATTTAGGCATCATTTGTATTTTAGATTTTAGGGAGAAAAAAAAAAACAAATTCTTAGGAGTTTCATTTTCTTTTATACTTTAGATTTTATGGAAGATTAATGAAAAAAAATTTATAAAGATTCTATAAAGAGCATTTTCAATAAATTTAGGAGATTTATATTATAATTAAAAAAAATCACGAAAGAAAAAATTTTAAAAACTAAATTTTATAAAACTTTAGGAAAAATTCTCTTTTTCTTTCAATTTTTCTCTCGTAATTTTTTCCCTACTAAAATCGAAATTCCAAACATAATCTTAGTCTACTAATTAATATTTCATGTTGATTGTTTAGACTTCCCAGAGAGAGAATATCCCTAAACTCCCTGGGTCTGACTTCTGGAAAAAGTTTCCGGGATTCTCAACCTGCCAAAAACGTGTAAGAACTCTCATATATATATATATATATATTGAAAATAACTCATGAAGTTTATAATTGAGTACTATGCACCTATAGAGATAGAGTAAATAGTTCCAAAAAAAAAAAAGAATTTATCGTTGAAAACTTATTCCCTTATATATATATATATACCAGGCGGGTGAAAGTCAAGGAAGCATCAAGAAGGTTTCTGTTTCATCATCACGTGTCAAACCGTGCAGTTTGGAAGCTGTAATATGTGATTCTCAAAGTAGCTCCAGTACTACTGGCGTTGCGAGAAACCGAAATAAGGTTTGGTTTATTTAATTTCGTTTAATTTAAACTATTTTGCTTATCATTCCATGCAGTCGGCAGTCCCATAACTAGGTTTGCCTTAATTTGTCTGCTCTGCGTGTATATCTATAACTATATATATCTATACGCATACGTATACGTGTACACAATACAGGAGTATTTCATTTGAGCAAATACACAATACACGAGTAACGATCACGATGTTTTACCTAAAATAAAATAAAATAAAGTAAACATGCATAGATGTGTGGGGGGTATAATTCAACGAGTTTTGCGGAATTGTGGGCCGTAATTAGGTGAAATTTGTGAAGCCCACAGACCTTTTTACTTTTAAATTCAAGAGTAGTCATCAATTAAATAGCCCCATCTGGGAGGTGTCTTCTGGACTGTAGTTATGTAAAACACATGCACCCCACATACTTATATATATTATAAAGATATTTTATAGTTTCTAATTATAATCATATGCATATATGTGTAGATCATAGTATTGTTTTGTATAAAATAAATAATCGAAGTAAGTAATATTCATCTCTAAATTAAGAAAACAAGCGTTTTAAGCCCGCCATATTTTGTAATCAACCTGCTTCATCACTAATACTATTACAAGCTGTATTACTAATAATTATTTATTGCCCTTTTCTTTGAACTCTTTTATTGTTTTTATTATTGTTTTCACTTTATAATTATTCTCTCTTTATTTTGTTTTTAAAATATTTTTTTATCAGTATGAAATTTATTTTGCCCACAAGTGGGACACGCCGGTTATATATTATGTTAAGACTTTTGTGAACCTTTCTAGCAGGAGGAAATATCGTACAAGTGTGAGTAAAATCAATGGAGGAAAAAAAAAAGTAGAATCCAATTACAGACATTCTACCTCATAAAGTTTAAAAAAAAAAAAAAAATTTACTCCCAGGGGTTGTCACGCTCTATTTTAAGGTCTTCTCTTACTAAAGAAGTGTGAGATTAAGAGTTTGAGTTCCTACGCTCTATTTTAAGGCCTTCTCTCACTAAAGAAGTGTGAGATCAAGAGTTTGAGTTCCTACGTTGTCCTTGGAGGTTCTAGGAAGTGACCCATTATTAGAATCTCATTCACCCTTTTAATTATTAAAAAAAAAAAAAAAGAATTCGATCGCAAGTCCATAAGAATGAGCCATTAACTACTATGTATAAATCACATAAGAAGACGAAAGTAATAAATAAAAGCACGCTGAAAACAAAAAGGACAAAAGAAAAAGAAGCAAAGTTATAGGACCCGGCTTTAAACGTAAGGGTAGGGATAGCGGTAGCCACAAGACCACCCCTAACCTTACCTCTTTAAAACTAAAGTTTTCTTTTTTTTAATTTACATCTGTTAATATTAGTAGTTACAGTTAGTAAGGGAAATGTAAAGGGTTGAGGGTGGGATTTGAACCCTGCCACCTTTTACTCCTCCAAAAGGAGTCTTGGCCATATGACCCGTAGACTTGCGGTAAAAGTAAAGTCCATCACTTAGAATTGCTTTCAGGGGGGGGAAAAAAAAAGCCCTGATCTATTTAATAAATTACTTACGGGTGATGTTTTAATGGAGATTTTTGTTTTTGTTCCATGGATGGTTACTCCAATTTAAGTCAATAGATTTTGATCTAATAGTTGTAATAATAATAGTAATTCTTAAAAAAAAAAACTAATGTATTTAATACTTATATAAATATAGAAAGCTATTTATGAGTTAAAAGAAAGGTAACTTGTTTGTAACCTGATAAGCTAGACATTTTTTAAATCTATTTTTCATTTTTTTTTCATTCCTATTACATAGTTGCTTCCTTATATTTTTGTTCTCATTCCTTACCTCTCATCATTGCTATTACTGATTATATATAAGTATATTTTTCTTGTTTTCTTTTTAAATATTTTTCCTATATACTATTTTATTATTCCTAGGTTTATTTAATTTAAAATAATTTTCTGTGATCAAAATAATCATAAATGTTTAATGAAAACTAATTATTTAATAAAACTAATTTTTTGAAGAAAACGTTTTATCTATTTTGCTTAATAATT
>JXTC01000134.1:347706-364384 GCA_002914845.1 Trema orientale | reverse complement strand
ATGGCTGGTGGAAATCTACTCGAAATGAGGTACGTAAATTTGGGGATTTTCTTGGTTTGCACCTATACCAATTGTTTTTTTTATTGACATTAATTGTTCCTGGTTTCAGTGCTGTGCATGGAGATTCCCACATCTTATACTCTTGCTAGAGCCAAAAATCGAACTGGGAAAACGGCTACTTTTTTGCTAGGTGTGTTTATTACCGAACAACTTATCCTAAACTAAGAGATGATCTCAGAGCAAAAATAAATAAATAAATAAGAGATGGTCATGGCTTTTTATTATATATATATATTTATATGTACGTATATAGTGTTACTTGGTTGGCTATTTTTAGATATCTGCTACAGGGTATTACTTACATACTTGTCACTCAGTATGTGTGGATATTTTGCAATAATCAAACTTGCTGCAATATGTACTTTCTGTTTTCTCATATTAGATGTAGAATATGCATGTATGTGTTTCTCTAGCAAAATGCTTTTTCCAGTATGGAGCTGCATAGCTTAAAGGCTAGATTATAAAAATATATATACACATGTAAATTTACTTGTAGGTATGCATAAACGTGTATCTTCTTAATTAGATAGTTGTACTAGTTGATGGCTTCCATGAAACTAATTTGCACTATTTTTGTGTATTGAATATTGATTGGTTGGATTATATAGGCAAATAGTTCTTATAGATGATTCTTCTTGTATATATAGCGCCCTAGAAAAGTCTGTTAGTTACTGATCAAATCTGTTGTTATTTTAACGTTTCACTATACCCTTTATTTTTTTGCCCGCTTGGGAATTTGATTACGGTAAATGATTAGTTAGTAGCAATAGGCTTATTTAAAGAAGGACCTCTACTCAACCTTTTTTCCATTTGGTATTATTAAGATTTCGACTTAGGACTCTTTTCACTTTTTTGCAGTACTTTACATCTACATGAATGTTGGATTCATTATTGATAATCACCTATCTTAGCTTACCTTTCTCTAATCTGTCGACCAAGGTTATTGCTTACTTAAAACTTGTACTTCTTTCTGTTGGTTTTGTAATGTTGGATAAGCTTAAACAAGTTGCTGAGAAATCTTTCTTTCTCTCTTCCACTGTTTTTGCACAGATCTTTTGTTCAGCTTCTATATGTATTATGTCCTATTTATAACTTAAGCACACTCATTTTAGCAACCAGCTGGATGTTAAGCTTGCTCTTGAATTAATTGCATGATCTTATAGAAATTTTCCCTGTAGGTTCTTTGTGAGGATGCTTGGTTTTAAGCTTATATATCCAATATGTTTTGAATACTAATTCTGATACATATATATTTATATATATTTCAGTTGAGCTTTCTGAAGGTTGGACTTCACTGTGACAAGATTCAAGGAGAATATTGTGCTACTAAATTTGCTTGCCATCTTGGTTGCCGATTCGACTAAATGAAGAATCTTGGTCTTTGTGAGGACTGTCGTAAAGCTTTCAAACTGATATATCAGCAATTGGCAATAGAGAGATACATAGTTGTGAGTGATCTGAATAGATTCCATTGTTTGGTTCTTGTTCCTGGAGGGATTACTGGTTGTGGTTTTTTCTCATAGCACAAAACTCTACTGTAGCTAAGATCATTTTAAAGATATTTATGTAACACTCTTCGGCTTAATAGAAATTTATTGATCTTAGAATACAATATGGAACGCTTGGCTAATGGACTATGCTCATCTGTCATTATTTTTCCAATTTCCAGTTCCCTCCGGCCTCTCTACTTTAGGTTGCTGGGGCATTCATTCTCTGACATATATATATATATACATATATATATATATATATATATATTAGGCCTATTCATTAAAATTACTATGCAAATTATACATATACAAAATATACAAACAGAAAAATACATTACAAATCTTATACAAGTCTAAACATTTATACTTATAGTAGTCTTTTGTGTACTGGCATGTATAAGTATGCATAATGTGCATTTATATTTCCATATATGTACGTACTGACTAGATTTACTGTTGCGACAAAAAGATGCATTGGATCAGAGTGGTTAATTCTGCAATAGGAGAAAATATGAAGACCGTCTTTGGTCATTCAATTTGACTAATTGCGCGCATATAATAATCCATTGTCATTTCTTAATCCATTTGGTTTTAGTTTTTTTTTTTTTTATTGGGGATGTGGATTGAATTATAAACCTCAACATTATAAGTGGATGTAGTTACTAATTAGTCTAAACCCTGTAACCCATAGTATTTTTTTAAGTTGTTCTTTATTTTTCAATGTCTCTTTAGGCCTTAATTTGTTGTTTTCCATATTCATGGTTGCTAATTCATATTGGTGTTAGACTCCAATAGTAGTTCTGATATTTACCTATTAATAGTTATAAAAATTTTAATCGTTGGATAAAGATTTAATGATTAAGATTTAATGGTTAATTAGCCAAAAAAAGTTTGGAGTATTTATTATTTAAGGCTTATTAAAATGTGACCAAATTTTGGGCTCAATTTCAGTAAATGTCCCTTCAAGGACTTAAATGAAACATCCAAATACTTGGTTTTCTCCCAATTTTATAAAATTCTTTATTTATACTAATTTATACTCAAAATTACCAAAAATTATGGCCTTAGATTTTGGGTCGTGACAATATGGGTCAAATTTTGTCTACCATGATGCGTATAGAGTTCAGTTTTTCTTCCAGTTTCATTCACCAACTGTTATTTCCGATTGTAGGAGTGCCTCTGGTGTAGTTGTTTTAAATCAGAGCTCCCTTCATAATCATCGAACTATCTTCCAACATATATATATCAAACTAGTACTATTTTTCATAAAATACAGTACTCCTTTATGATATCAACAATTGATATATTAGCGAGAGAATAAAACAAATGTCAAGGAGGAAAAGAATTAGTTAGTTTTCGTTTTATTGTATCTCATCAAATATGCTTTAAGTCACACGCAATTGGGAATAATTAACCTAGCTATTTTAATTTCTTTTTTTAAGTTTTTCAAACTCAGACTTTATCTGGAGAAAAAACCCAAAAAAGTGATTCCCCTAGCTTATGAATATTGGTTCCGATAATTGGTTGAAATTCGTAAATTTGTAGCTAGGAGCTCTTAATTCTTGAATAAAGTTAATGAAAATGGTCCTTTGTTATTTTAATTGTTTTGTTTCTGAAGGGTCTTAACATTTTTGGGAACGATTGAAAAGAGTAACTTTTTTCTTGGAATATACATTAATAAATTTGAAAAAAAAAAGTGAAAGAACAAGATTGCAAAATAGAAATAAAAGACGAATGAGATTAAGAATTTTTTTGGGGGGAAAAATGTTTCTTTTTTTTTCTTAAATTAAATGTTAAAAAAGGCCAATTGACTTTAATAGTGTTAAACTAGAGGAATCAATTAATTTATGTCAAAATAACTACATATAGGTATAATAAATAATATGAGAAATTTAAATGGATGACCAAAATTTTAAATTTGATTAAGTAGATGTCCACTTTTAAAATTTTATAGCTAAATGTCAAAGTATATATATTTTTACACTTGGTAGATATGATATACATATCTACCAATTTTAGTTACTTTACTGAAATACATCTTTAAAATTTTACATAGAAGGGAGTCCACCTTTAGTTTAATTTAGTAAGAGAGATACACCAATTAAACTTCAATAAAACTTAGTTAATTTGTACAAAAACTTAATTTAATAAAAACTTTAATGTTGATTAAAATGAAGTTCGCAAATCTTAAATTATAAAGTCCAAAAACTGATTTACAAAGTTAATCAAGATTCCACGTACTCAAATCTTTAAAGAATATTCTCCTTGAGAATCAAAGAGTCCCGTTTATACACCAAGTAGTAGATAATACGTCCTCATATATTCACTAAGTAGGAATAATAAACTTGGCTAAACAATTGGATACGGAGTAAGAGTGAGACAAGGAAAGGTACTAACCCAAGGGGAATAAGACCTCGAGCGTGAGCCAAGCGACTTGCCTAGCCGACGAGGCAACTAACTTGAATGGATCACCTGAAAGGGGGAAAAAATAGAAGGGGTGAGCTCGAAAGCCTAGTAGAGAAACTGTTACCTTATTTTAAAATCTTTTTAGTGATGACAAGCCCCTACATGGTTAATTTAATCCAAAAATACCTTTGTAAAACTACATTGTGCATATATTTGTAAAAATATCCAAAACCGATAGTCCATATGCACACACATATATATAGGTGTACAGAAAACATAATATCTCAAAACCAATCAGTCCACAAATACATGACACAAATCTGCCTATACCCATAAGTTCACAACCTCTCATCAATGGAAACCAGGATATTGGCACTACGTGTGCCATACAGCTTGCCTGACACCTAGCCCATAGCCGGAGGTGACACCTATGTGTCGTCTACCAAACCTGGAGGGGCAACCGCATTATCTACGCCTGCCAAATAGGGAGGTAATCAAAAAAAATATCCCGCGCGGGTTCACGGACTCTGCACCGTCGGTAAGGCCGCAGTACCACACTGTAAAAATCCCATGATGCTAACCTGGTACTCATGTATGATCTTATGATACGTGTACTCTGAACTGATATGTAAAAGTAGCCATGCAGTAGTTTAAGTTCAAGTAATGCTCTGGTTTTTAACAAAATGGTTGATTAAATTTTTTAGAAAAATAGGCAGCGTAATGGCCCTATTTTAATATATCCAAAAATAACCTGTACTCAGAAAAGTCCCAGAGCAATCCAGTATATATAATACAATTCAATTCCATCACATATATCCAACACAGTTCAAAATCATGTTCATCATCATGTGTTGCAGAAAATAAATTTTCATCAAAAACGATGTAAAACAGAGATAACAGAATCCCTACCTCACGAGAATAGCGATACCACGCTATTGGATGCTCAAGGTGCCGATTGGACGATCCTACTCCACACCCTCGATCGCTCAATTGGGAAAAACTAACTTCTCAACGAAGCTTCGAATCAATAAGCGGACTTTTTCTTTGGATTTCTAATGCCCAAAATAGCTAAATTAGACATATGACTCAACCAATTCAGGTCCGGGCCAACACCGGACCAGTGACATACAAAACTAGACAAAATCTAAGCCGTTAGATATTGATTTTTGTGCGAGTCACCAAATATAGTTAATATATATATCAAACTTCTCTATTTTTAGAGTATATTCCAAAAGTGACAACAAAAATGAAATCTAACAGTCAGATCGAAAACTAAAATTCAAAATTCAAAATATCCTAAAATAACAACTTTTAATCCGGGAAAAATGGGATCATGAAATATATACCTTAAGGTTCCTCTCGACGATATGAGTCCAACAAGCCCAAGAACATGCGCTAAAACAGCCGGAATTGTCGCCGAAAATTCAAAGTTCCTCACGGCCATTAATGGCATCTTCCGGTGACTTCGGCACTCCGATGGCTCGGGACTGGTGGCACGGGCGTCGTGGAGCTGTGCTGGAGGTCTGCTGGTGGTTGGGCTAGCCGAACGACAGTCGGAGGTAGCTTCGGCTGTCCTTCATTCCTTCGGCGGCTGTGGGCGGGAGAGATAACAGAGGGAGGTCGAGAGAGATGAGAGAGAGAGAGGCCAACGTGCATATATATATAAATATAATCTTTTTTTTTTTTGAAAAGATCTGGTCAAATGATCTTTTTACCCTCAAAAAATATGGAATCTTACATTCTTCCTTCCTTATAGGGATTTCGTCCCGAAATTCAAGTACAAAACGACAGTACGAGCAAGGTCGTAAGGAATAGTCATTGGAAGTATAGTGAACACGTGACTATAGAATTTAAGAGTATTACACCGAACGCTCGTTAACAAAAGAGAGGTGAAACAAATACTCCTCACTGGGCATCAAAATCCCATCAAAATACCGAACCACATAATGGTATGTTATAAGGACATGCCCCCCTCGAAGAGATACAGAATTATAAGATGGCTCCACCATAGGTATAAGAATCTCATCACCCATGGTTGGAAACAACAAACTCAAGTACGTGAGTAATTAAAAAGATAACGATGATAACCCTAGCTAGAAGCCGAAAATTCATGAATCTGAATACTGATTGTAAGGTACCAAACTAGAACAATAGACCAAATGTAAGATACATGAATACCGTCCCCCTGATCATACCAGATCAATAATCTCCTGGGACATACCCATTCGTCTGTAACTAGTTTTCGGTCCTAGACAATCTTTGAGTCAACGATTCTAAGAGGAGTCTCATTCAGGCATAGAACACAATCGAATATATTTTAAAACAAAGAACAAGGATCCTTGTGTTACACTATACAAGATAAACACAATTACAGATCCATGGTGAAAAAGAGAGTCTAATGGCTCACAGTCATTTTCTATTCTCCGATTAGAGCGAGAAATAATACCAACACGAAATACTTCTAGTCAAATACAAGACTAGAGTACCCAAATAGGAAATCACTAACACAAAACGTTAGTACAAACTTCAATCTCAAAAGTAAGCATCCAAACATAAGAAATTTCAAAAGCATTTCAAATCTTTTATCTAGTATAAAACTTCATCAAAGAAAACCAAAACAATGATGATCCAAAGACTCTACAAGTCTTTAATATAAAGAAAAACTCCTTGGACACAATCCAATGTCCTAGAAATATGCACATAATAGAAATCGATACTTAACGCCCCAGAAATAAAGTTCTAATAGGATAGGCTGTTTGGTACTATCCTCGAGTGACGCCTGTCTCCCATGAAACCTCATTTCAATTTTTAATGAAAACAATTTGGAAAATATTTTTGAAAACATTTGATGTAAAATGTGTTTGGGCTTAGGAATACTATACCAATTCACGATATGGTTTCTTCCTGGCCAAAGGTAAACCAAACCTGAACTCCGAGTATCCCTTCACAATATATAAGTAGAGTCCAATAACTCTTAAGGTAAAACCCATGAGTAATCTCATTCCAATTACCATTAACCACATAACAATAATCATGTTATATATAATTTAAACAAAATATGAGATTTAGATTTAACTCAATATCAACATCTAGAAAAGTTTCAAATCCATGCATATATGATGAAAGTCTCTAACAGTCACAAGCATTAACTTAAAGATGAGTTATACATGATGATCATTTAGTAAAACGAATATAGAATGCATGAAAAAGACACTAGTTTGTTCCCCATAATCAAAGAAACGAACATTTATTATAAAATCTACTATTTCTTGGTAAAATGATAAACGAGACCATATTTAAATCAAGATGGTCGATTTTTCTCTCAAAACTAATAAAATATTTGCGCCTTAATCCATATCACAACCAACACACTGGGATGTTTTTATAGAATTCCAAAATATTCTCTAGAGTAACCAAACAAGTTTCAAAAAGTTTGAAAGTTCACATTTTTTTTTAAACTTATATAGGGAAAAATTGGGTAGTTTAGAAAATATTAAAGTGTGAAATATTGCCAAAGTATTTTCTCAAAGTGGATAAAATAAACACCGATTCTTAGTTAATCCCTTTAAAATAAGCATTAAAAGTTCATAGAGATTATACTAGGCATAACAAACTAATTAACATATACATGAACTCCAAATATTGGAAAGCTATAATTAAGTCTTCAAGAAGAATATCACACACTAACATGCACCACTCAAGGCTTGCCAAACATAAAACCAATGCACATAATTCAAAACTTATCAAATATAAAACTAAGGCATGTAACTCAATACCATTCATTGATTTGCAAACCAAAATTTTATTCTCCTCCCAAGCTATTCCCAACACTAGGGAGATTGGTTCAAACCAATTACACAATGCCTAAAGTCCAATTAACACAAGCCCTAGATAACTCCAATGCAATTTTTGTTCACACCATGGGAATTCAATCTAGTATGAATTATAGTGACTCAACAATCTAACAAATACCAAGGAAATATGTATTAACCAAAAGGGCAAACCATATCGAAGCAAACTTAGAAGAAACAAGCATTTGAACCCTCGAATGCACAAGGCACAAGCGACAAGCTCCACAAAATTTAAATCAAAACTCTCAATTCAAACGTTTTCATCCAACAAGGATTTTTATAACTTAAACAGTCATGTCAATTTCTATTCTGTAAGTAATACATTCCAGAGAAAATCACAGGTATAAATATTCAAACACACATATAAAGATAAAGATTTTTCTCTAAAATCATTTTCAATCCACACCAAAGTTTACCAAGTGACCAAATTTGTGAATATTTTTATTCAAAACTTTTCTTTAAGTAACTTATATTCATTCATTTTTCAAGTATACTTGTGAAAATATTCATTAAATCTCAAATCAAGTACTAAATTGGGATTGGAAAATGATTTGTAATCCACTAAGTCGAAAGTTTAAAAAGGAACTTAAAAAGCTTGCTTTATGTATATACATTTGTGGAAATAGACTACTTGGTCAAAAGGTATTTAAAAAAATCAACATTTTCAAACGTAAAATAAAATTTTACTAGTATACAAACAAAGGTTTTGCAAAGTTTAGTATCAAGGCAACATATTAATTTAAACGAATACATCCTTTGAAAAAGTATATTACTTTCACCCAATTAACGCTCAAGTTTAAAATGTCTATAATTTATTTGAAAATAAACATGTCACTTTGATTGAACACCAAGCTTTATGTCATTCAAAACGTTAATTATCGACTTGGCATTTTCAAAAATTTCAAAACTAAATAACCCAGTTTTAAATCCAACTTAACCCGCAACAATTAAAGAATTCTCGTTCCAAGAGCTACAATAACAGAACTTAATAAAACTAAAGGAATGCAATTATAATTATTAAACAATATCTTATATTATCAAACCAACCACTTAATCAACGAGCAGGCTATGCAAAAAAAATTTCATCAATGCAAACACTCAAATGTAAGCCAAGTCGTGATGCATCCAAATCAAGCGATCACAATGATACCAAATTCCAAGAAAGACCAACCCAGTCTAATAAACACCAATAAAGTCAAATTATATCAGTAAAGTGCGAACACCAAATCAGTGCATCAGAAGTAGAAATTCCTAAGTAAAATAAACCACAAACAATGCTACAAACAAAAGCGATAACAAACCCAAGAGACAACATATAGACAACCCACAAGACAGTCAAAGCACAACAACTAAGACGCAAGATACCGGATTGTGACTTTAGAATCTACAAGGTCCAAGTAGCCTACAACCTGAATGGACGGAAGAGTACGAGAACGAACGTCCATTCGAAATGAAGGATTACGCTAGGAGCGGAAATAAATAGTCTCATGTCAACCCGACACTTCTGAGACTAATACTTCTGGAAAATCACCATCCCAAAGACACCAGAATTTCACCTTGAAGAGGTTTAAGAGAGGACTTAGAAAGAATAGGAGCAGAAGCAACTTATTTAGCCAATTCCTAAGTGATATATGAGATATTTATCAAAACCATTTCCAAAACATTATTAAACACTAAAAATTAACACAGGCTTAATCCCAGACGGATCTGAAGCCGTGCTCTGATACCAAGTCTGTCACGACCCAAAATCTAAGGCCATGACTTTTGGTAATTTTGAGTATAAATTAGTATAAATAAAGAATTTTATAAAATTCAGAGAAAACCAAGTACTTGGATATTTCATTTTAGTCCTTAAATCCATAGAAATTTTACATAGAAGGGAGTTCACCTTTAGTTTAATTTAGTAAGAGAGATATGCCAATTAAACTTCAATAAAACTTAGTTAATTTTTACGAAAACTTAATTTAATAAAAATTTTAATGTTGATTAAAATGAAGTTCGCAAATCTTAAATCAGAAAGTCCAAAAGCTGATTTACAAAGTTAATCAAGATTCCAAGTACTCAATTCTGTAAAGAATATTCTCCTTGAGAACCAAAGGGTCCCGTTTATACACTAAGTAGTAGATAATACGTCCTCATACATTCACTAAGTAGGAACAATAAAGTTGGCTAAACAATTGGACGCGGAGTAAGAGTGAGACAAGGAAAGGTACTAACCCAAGGGGAATAAGACCTCGAGCGTGAGCCAAGCGACTTGCCTAGCTGACGAGGTAACTAACTCGAATGGATCACCTGAAAGGGGGAAAAAATAGAAGCGATTAGCTCGAAAGCCCAGTAGAGAAACTGTTACCTCATTTTAAAACCTTTTTAGTGATGACAAGCCTCTGCATGGTTAATTTAATCTAAAAATATCTTTGTAAAACCACATGTGCATATATTCATAAAAATATCCAAAACCGATAGTCCATATGCACATACATATATATAGGTGTACAGAAAATATAATATCTCAAAACCAATCAGTCCACAAACACATGGCACAAATCTGCCTATATCCATGAGTTCACACATATGCTCTATAAAAGAACTGGGGGAAAAAAGAAAAAGTTAACGAAACCATTTTTTTTTAAAAGAAGGTTAACAGAAAGTTCACGCTTTTTTAAAACAAGAGATGGAATGATTCCTTACACACAAAAAAAAAAGAAATAAAACAAAAAATAGAATAATTATATTTGTTGGTAGTGATTTTATCTGCACCTATCGGTAATGATTTTATAAAATCAATGTTTAAGTCTCTCTTCTTTGTCTTCTAATTTACATTTTATTTTAGTCATTGTCATTTTCTAAATAATTGTCTTGTTATGTAACTTTATATTGTCGTTGTTTAGTAATCTTACATTTATCATTTATAAGTAGTCACAAGAAGCAGGGGATCTTGTCATGATATATGTCGTCACAATAGCCCACTGTGTCATTGCTATTACCCTAAATATCTTATTCGTGGCAATAGCTCGTGGTAATAGCCCCGTTGCTATAGAACTCTATCGCAATGACCTTGTCTTGTCATTACAATACAGTCTCACTTATTGTGACGACACATTTTGTAATTTAAAAAAATAAAAAATATTTGAAACTCTATGCGACGACATTTGTCGTGGCAATAGAGTTTTATATGTTTTTAAATAATTTTATATTTTGCTATTACGACACAAATGCTGCTATATTGCCATGACATTGTCATCACAATAGAGGTTAATGGTTTTTTAATAAAAAAATAAATAATTAATGTTTATTTTCTGTTTACTTAAAAGACTAATTAATCAAATTATTTGGAATTATGATATTTAAAATACAAATTAAATTAAATATAAACAACAGTATAAAAGTTTTAGTAACGTTGATTAATATGTTAATAGACATTCAATGTCATACAAAAATAATATCTCAGCAGTAGTCAGGGTCTCGTCAATACGAGGTCGCGCTGATTGTACAGGATTCCTATCTAAGCCAAATCCATCAGATGAAGTGGCATGCACCTCCGTCTGAGTAGCACAAAGCTCAGATATCTTTGCCTAAAAAATTAAGAAATTGTTAAATGACAAAAAACTTATGTAATAAAGTATTGAACGTTAAATTATGTACTAAATTTTGTTAAACTTACATATGCTTGCTCTGTTACCTTGTTAAGCTAGTTCTTCGTAGACCTCGAGAAATGGTTGCGTTAGAAATTATCAATGATACTAAGACCCTAACAAAAGAAAGAAGCAGTTAATTAAATAAAATAAAATACAAGTTGAAAGATTAATATAAAGAAGTAATTTATGCTACCTCTCTCTTTCTCCCTTGTGCCAAGGTGGAAGATCCATGCAAACTAGGATATTTCATATTCTTCCGGTTGTCAGCATTGGTCTGGGAGCAAGCTTACAAATAAAAAAAAAAAAATAGTTATGAAAAGATTGTTAGCATGAATATAGGATTGCAAACACTAAATACAAACCCTAGAACATTCATGTAAAACTGATAGGAAGGGATTCATTGAGTATACTTGTAACACCACTGGGCCTCACCCAAAAGTGCTAGCTTGAAGGTACTTTTGGGCTCATAGACCATCACTTAAATACCAATGATCTTCCCAGAGTATACCCGATGTGGGACTTGGGACGTTACAATCTCCCCCCGTTAAGAGCCTAGCGTCCTCGCTAGGGGGTTCACATTCAATAGCCCACATATAACCCCTATAGGCGGAGTCCACATTCACTATGATTCCGGCCCGTGGAAGCCTTCCAAGGCCCACACAGGTATAGACTGGGTCGGCTCTGATACCAAATGTAACACCACTGGGCCTCATCCAAAAGTGCTAGTTTGAAGGTACTTTTGGGCTCATGGACCACTACTTAAATACCCATGAACACCACTGGGCCTCACCCAAAAGTGCTAGCTTGAAGGTACTTTTTGGGTTCAGAGACCATCATTTAAATACCCATGATCTTCCCAGAGCATACCCGATGTGGGACTTGGGACATTACAATACCTGAGTCCATGATCAATACTGTAGTCAGGACGATGAACCGAAGGCGGAAGCGATAGTAATTAACTGTAATTGCTAGAGGTTTGATCTTCTATAGCCTAAAAGCCTAATGTCACTCAGATGAAATTCTCTGTAATTGATGGTAGATTACAGAGAATTGAACGTATGTATTCTTTGGCTACAGGGACCATAACCCTAATAGGTTCTTTAAATAGTCCCTGTTAGATATCCATCAAACCCAACTGGGTGACTAACAGGGTATCCACATTAGTATCCATACCCAGTTGAATATCCTGATCTAGCCCTACTTAAATCACTTATTGGGTCTGCTTAAGAATAATATGGCCCAATACAATTGATAGAATATGTGGCCCAACATAGGAAATAAAATTCCTAACAATCTCCCACTTAGGTCATATATGAACCAAATACAATTGTATTGCAAAACTGAAGTATGGCCATTAATACATCATATTATTCCTGAATATCCCCGAAGTTGCAATTCCGTCCATCAGACATTTCAGCACGAAACCAAAGCACTCGTCGTTGCACTTATTTGGATAGCAACTAGAACCCTCAATGATCACCGTACTAATACACCCAAATGACACAGATCGAGTATGGAATGTGGCGTGGAAATTACACGCAATATGATTTACCGTGTCTATTTCCAACTGGTCCACCCGAAACTTTATTGAGATCGATCGTAGTCTTTTTCCTTTAGTGCATTACCGTAAACTTTATTGTTAACCACAATGGGAAAGCTAGAAAATATAAAATACATCATATAATATATAATGAATAGAGTCTATAATTAAAACCATCATCAATAATCGGAGTACTGCAGTAAACAAACATAAACAAGTGTCACACAATAAGCATCTAAACCAAATTACAAACTCCCACTAAAACTGCACACCATCCAAAAACACAACACCCATATGAGCAGTGTGCTCGTGAAAGACCTTAGGTGGTAAACCTTTGGTGAGCAGATCTGCTATCATAGAGTTTGTACCGATATGATCAATTGACACTAAACGACTCTGAACTCTTTCTTTAACAGTTAGAAAGTTAATGTCAATGTGTTTTGACTTTGATGAGCTCCTATTGCTGTTAGAATATAAGACTGCCAATTTATTGTCATAATAAAGTTTCAATGGCCTCTCAATGCCATTTACTACATGCAGCCCGGTGACAAAATTTCGCAGCCATATTCCCTGATTGGATGCCTCATAACAAGCTATGAATTCTGCCTCCATAGTGGAAGTAGCTACGAGTGTCTGCTTAGCACTCTTCCAGGAAATAGCTCCTCCAGCTAAAAGAAAAACATAGCCCAATGTGGATCTCTTACTATCTACACATCTTGTAAAATCAGAGTCGGAGTACCCAATGATCTCCAAAATGTCCGATCTCTGATAAGTGAGCATGTATTCCTTTGTTCTCTGTAAGTACCTCATAACCCTCTTTGCTGCCTTCCAATGATCCACTCCAGGGTTACTCATGTATCTGCCCAATATACCAACTATGAACGCAAGATCCGGACGCGTACATACTTGAGCATACATCAGATTCCCTACAGCCGAAGCATAAGGAAACTGTTGCATAGCTTCTTTATCAATATCATTCTTTGGACTTTGGCTGAGGCTAAATTTATCTCTCTTAGACACCGGAGTGTCCATTGGTGCACACTTATCCATACTAAACCTATTAAACACTCTGTCGATATAGCTCTTTTGTGATAACCCAACTCCGAGAACGATCTCGGTGTATCTGTATACCTAATACAAAAGAGGCGACTCCAAAGTTTTTCATTTCAAAATTCTTCGCAAGAAATCTCTTGGTGTCGTGGAGTAAGCCTATATCACTACTTGCCAGTAGTATGTCATCAACATAAAGCACCAGAAAGATAAACTTACTCCCACTGAACTTATGGTATACACAATTATCAATAGGATTCACCTCAAAACCGAACGAGAGAATTACCTCATGAAATTTATGGTACCATTGACGAGAAGCTTGCTTGAGACTATAGATGGACTTCTTGAGTTTGCAAACCATAGACTTTGGATTTCCTAATACAAAGTTTTCTGGTTACACCATATATATTGTTTCATCAATGTCTCTATTGAGAAACGTTGTCTCAATATCCATCTGATGAAGCTCAAGGTCATAATGAGCCACAAGTGCGATAATAACTCTAAAAGAGTCCTTCGAAGCAACCGGAGAGAAGGTCTCTTTAAAGTCAATGCCTTCCTTCTGAGTAAATCCTTTAGCGACAAGATGTGCCCTATATCTCTCAACATTGCCTTTTGAATCTCGTTTGGTCTTAAATATCCATTTGCAACCAATGGGCTTCGAACCTTCAGGCAATCTGACAAGATCCCAAACGTCATTGTCTCTCATAGACTTCATCTCCTCATGCATGGCATCGATCCACTTTTGAGAATTAGAACTTTGTTTGACCTGTGTGAAGTTGATTGGATCATCTTCCACTATCCCAATGTCAAACTCATGTTCTTGGAGATAGATAACATAATTATCCGGAATCGCACTTCTCCTTTCTCTAATGGACCTCCTTAAAGGCACTAGTTCTTGAGGCTGTTGAGTTTGCTCTACAGGAGCATTTACCTCAACTGGGACAGGAACCTCCTGAACATTATCTTGAACTGGAGCGATTGCATCTTGAACAATGATATTGTCAGGAACATGATCCTGAATGTCCTGACCATTGTCAATAGCAACCATAGGAAGAGAAATGAATTCCTCTTTAAAAACAATGTTCTTAACCTTATCTTCCCTCCCAAACTCAATATCCTCAAGAAATTTGGCATTTCCTGTCTCAAAAAAGGACTTTATTGTGGGATCATAAAACTTATAGCCTCTGGATCTTTCAGAATACCCAACAAAATAGCAGCTTACTGTTCTTGAGTCTAGTTTCTTTTCATTCGGCCTGTAAGGCCTTGCTTCAGCTGGACAATCCCATATGTGTAAATGATTTATACTGGGCTTTCGCCCAATCCAGAGTTCATAAGGGGTTTTAGCTACTGCTTTGCTCGGTACTCTATTAAGGATATATGCTGCAGTTTTGAATGCGTCTCCCCGTAGTGATTCTGGTAAGGTGGAATGAATAATCATACTCCTTACCATATCCTTTAGTGTCCGATTGCATCGTTTAGCAACACCATTCATGCTAGATTTTCCAGGCATGGTGTATTGCGGGACGATGCCGCACTCTACCAAATACTTAGTGAAAGGCCCTGGACGTTGCTCACCTGATCCGTCACATTGACCGTAGTATTCACCACCACGATCAGATTTGATAGTCTTAATTTTCTTATCAAGCTGATTTTCTACTTCAGCTTTATAAGCTTTAAATATGTCCAGTGATTGTGACTTATCATAAATTAAGTATATGTACCCATAGCGAGAATAATCATCTATAAACGTAATAAAGTACTGTTGTCCATTCCAAGAATCTGTAGGTAATGGACCACAGATATTCGTATGTCTCAGTTCTAAGACGCTAGAACTCCTATTGGCAGCTAATTTCCTAATGTTTGTATGTTTCCCCTTTATACACTCAACGCAGACGGTAAAATCTGCCAAATCAAGGGGACCAAGGATCCCATCAGACATAAGACGTTCAATTCTTTGTTTAGAAATATGTCCTAAGCGTTTGTGCCACAACATCGATGAGTCCTCATTAGTTAATTTTCGTTTTGTACCTCTTGAATTTACATGCAAAGTTTCATTAACGGAGGGCTGGGGATTTACCATATAAAGATTGTCAATAAGAATATCAGAACTAACAACATTTGAATTAAGTATAAGACTAAATGAATTATTTCTGAAAGAACAAGAATAACCGAATTTGTCCAATACAGAAACTGAAACCAAATGCCGTCTTAAAGACGGTACCACAAAAGTCTCATACAAATCCAAATATTTTTCAGAATTTAAAGATAATCTAAAGTGCCCAATGGCCTCTACTGAAGCTGTTTAGCCGTCGCCCACATAGATGAGTCTTTCATCATCACTTGGCTTTCAGCTCCACAGGTAACCCTGTATGGAAACACTAATGTGAGTAGTAGCACTCGAATCTACCCACCAAGTGTCCCTAGGTACAGTAGTTAAATTAACTTCAGAACAAACATAATGAGAAGCTTACCTTTCTTAACACGTCAAACTTTATACTTAACACATTCCTTCTTTAGATGTCCACTTTTTCCACAAAAGAAGCAACATTCTTCATCTTGCTTCTTCTGTACCTTAACAGGTGGAACCCCTGCAGCTTCCTTAACTTTATCCATTTTCCTCTTCTTTGCCTTAGAGGTAGTGGTCAA
>JXTC01000134.1:315083-347564 GCA_002914845.1 Trema orientale | reverse complement strand
CCAAAGCTCAAAGTTCCTTTTATCCTCAGTGGAACTTTCCTCCGTAAGAGCAGGGGTTGGTCCTTTCTAAGTGCCAGGTCAAGATCCATATAACCCAGTATGATCATGACATTATCTTTCCAGGACTTAAAGTTTGTGCCCGTAAGCACAGGAATAGTACTCAAGTTGGCAGAAAAATTAGTAGCAGAAATTGAATAGAGAACAAAATAATACCATAAATTAAACATGGTCACAATTTAAATGTCATATATAGGCATACAATATAATCACAAATATGCAAATATGACATATATCACATAAGATGGGCTACCATCACAAGATACCTAGCACAACATTAATAGGCCTTCCTTTGGGCCGATGTATTAACTTGCAAGTGGTACTCTTAGGTGTAATAATCGAACACTGGCGGTAAATCCTATCAAACAACAAACCTTCCTTTGAGCCGGTTTATTGCTCACATGGAAACCAAACAACCGTCATATACTCATTATCACAGATGCGTTCATTGTCGTGTCAAATAACCATCTTTCTAGTTATCCGCATTAACAACAAACCCACAACATGTTTATACATTAGACTAAACAAAACTACACAACAGAGGTTACTTTGGCAACATGTTGCTTTATCGTGTTTAATCTAATATACAAGATAAATAGTGCAATGAAAAACATCTAAAATGCCTAAGTAAATAAAGTTTTTCACAAGCACGAACCAAAATTAATTGAGTTTATGAAATTTATCAACTCTTAAAACCAAACAGAGTTTTCAACGGATAAATTTAGGTCTATCTTTAGTGGATTTGAGGCAATAAACTTAATTCGTCAAGTTTTGGATTGGAACTCCTCGAATTAGGTCAAAACCGACTCAATTCTATCCAAAACAAGACCCAAAATCTCAAATTAAATCAAAAACTAATCTAAAGTGACTGAAGGAGTGGCGCTGCGGTGCCCTCTCAGGTTGTGGCGCTGCGGCGCCATGCCTGACTTATGTCGTGGTGTTGCGGCGCCACGGCCTGCACCGAATTTTTTTTTTATTACCCAAAAAACCTAAGACCAAATCCTTAAATCTGTTATTATTTGCCTCTAATCACGTACTTTATGACCCAAAACTCAATTACTTTAACCCTCATAGTATCAAATACTCAATAAATCATGTAAAATTACAAATCATGCATGTATAATCTAAACCCTAGAAAACTAAATAGGCATAGATTTTGAAAACTACAGACATGCATGAAAACCAAATCAATTTTAACGTGAAATTCCTCTATGATACCACTTGTTAGCAAGAATATAGGATTGCAAACACCAAACACAAACCCTAGAACATTCATGTAAAACTGATAAGAAGGGATTCATTGAGTATACCTGAGTCCATGATCAATACTGTAGTCAGGACGATGAACCGAAGGCGGAAGCGATAGTAATTAACTATAATTGCTAGAGGATTTGATCTTTTGTAGCCTAAAAGCCTAATGTCACTCAGATGGAATTCTCTGTAATTGATGGTAGATTACAGAGAATTGAGCGTACGTATTCTTTGGCTACAAGGACCATAACCCTAATAGATTCTTTAAATAGTCCCTATTGGGTATCCATTAAAACCCAATTGGGTGACTAACAGGGTATCCATATTAGTATCTATACCCAGTTGGATATCTTGACCCAACCCTAATTAAATCACTTATTAGGTCTACTTAAGAATAATATGGCCCACACAATTGATAGAATATGTGGCCCAACATAGGAAATAAAATTCCTAACAAAGATAATAAAAGTAACACAAAATTAGAATTTAATTTGTACTTATCACATATTTTCCTTTTACTTTGGCTTCAACTAATTTTCAAGTTGCAAACCAAACAAAACTTTCCATTCATATATTTATAAATTGAAAGTGAGCTTGGTACCTGAGCAAGAGACCATGGTGGCAAGAGACAATGGCACCTAGAGACCCCGGGGGTGCGAAAGTAGAGTGGTGAACTCTCACAGAGAGAGAGAGAGAGCAAGCTGCAAGACTAGATGGGCACAACCACTATGTTGTGAGACTAGACGGCACGAGATGAGGTCGTGCGAGACCGCGGCGGCGCGAGATCAGGCCATAGGAGACTACGGCAGAACAAGATCAAACCGTGGGAGACTACAGTGGTGCGAGACCACGGCAGCGGCGAGCTTCTTTGGTGGTCAATGTGTGTGTGAGAGAGAGAGAGAGAGAGAGATGAGATAGTGTGCTACTGCTTATGGTGTGGTGTGGTGGCTGAGAGGTTAGGAGAGTGAAAATAAGAGAGGAACCCTAGTTTCATACCAAAACTACGTAGTTTTTGGTTTGGTTTGGTTTGATGAAATGAAGAATGTTCTTCCAAAAAAGAAAAATTGCCACATCATCATATACATGTGGCAAAAAAATACACATTTGTAGACATGTGGTAATTAAATTATTACGATAATATGAATTATACATATAATTGTACAATAAGGCAAGTAATATTAATGTAACTTCCTACTTTTATAAGAGAAAAATTCACTAAATGGCTCTAGAAAGAAATGTTCATTTACAAATTCTAAATGTTAATGAGTATTTCTTTACTTAAAAAGATGGTGAGCATGAATGGTTATTAACAAAACAAATTAAGAGGATGAACTCTCTTCAACTTCTTTTAAGTAGAGTATATTTTTTCATTAATTTAATCAAAATTTAGAATCTAGCTCTATCCGTATGCTCTCCTATAATCAAAAGATCAGAATATGACCCAATCAATTGATGAAAAATCATACTCCACTTAAGAGAATTTGCATGGAGTTCATCCTCCCAATCATGCTTACTCTCTTTTTAAGTAAAAAAAATGTCTTTTGATGTAAAGAATTTATAAGTGGGCGTTTTCTTTTAGTCTTTTAGTATATCTATCTTACTTGAAAGCACCACTCCCAAAAAGTATATCTTTAGATACCTATAATTGAGAGTTGAACCAAAATAAGCATATCAAATTACTTTTTCAAATTGAGCAAAAAAAAACTTACCCTTCTTGAAAAAAAAAGAAAAAAAATTTGAAACTTACACTAATAATTACTCCAATATTTTAAATAAGGAAAAAAGAAAAGACTAATGTCTCCCTACGTAATGAATGTATTTTTTAAAGACCAAATTAGTTATTGCATTATTCAACATCTAACATAATAGTTATAAAAGAAGTAAAGTACAATGAAATCTTAGAAATAAAAAGGTAAAAAGAATAAAAACAGGTAAAGAATAAGAACAACTGAAGCATCATAGGAGAGCATAAGGAATAACCATATTCTTAACTTTAAATTAAATTGATGAAAAATCATACTCCACTTAAGAGAGGTTGCATGAAGTTCATCCTCCTAGTCATGCTCACTCTCTTTTTAAATTTAAAAAAAAAATATCTTTTGACATAAAGAATTTGTAAGTGGGCATTTCCTTTTAATTGTTTAGTATACTTATCTCACTTGAAAGCCCTACTCCCAAAAGTATATCTTTAGATACCTATAATTAAGAGTTGAACTAAAATAAGCATATCAAATTACCTTCTTGAACTGAGCCAAAAAAAAAAAAAGAACTTACCCTTCTTGAAAAATAAAAATTTCAAAACTTACACTAATAATTACTCTAATATTTAAAACAAAAACCAAAATAAGCATATCAAATTACCTTCTCGAATTTGTGGTTATATTTGTTTTATCATATAAAGATATTATATCTTTATTATTCAAGCGAATAATTCCTGGCCCAAAGGAAGGTGATCATTTGGTCGAATAATGGATGTACATGCAATAATAAATATGTGACAGTTATTAAGTTTTCATGTGAACAATAAATCGGCCCAAAGAAAGGTTTATTATTTGACAGGATTTGCTGTCAATATTTAATTACTGCACCAAAAAGTACCACTTACAAGTTGATAAGTCGGTCCAAAGAAATGTTTATTGGTATTGTTTTGGGTATCTTGTGATGGTAACCCACCTTATGTATTTATTTAATTTATATCATGCTAGTATATGTTATTACTTTGTATGGTTAGACTATGACATGTTTTTTTTGTGAGTGTTGTTTTCTATTTTTTAGTTCTCTGTTCAGTTTCTATTTAATATATATCTGCTAATATTAAGTCTAATATTTGTACTTAATGGTACAAACCTTAAGAAATAGAATGAGTACATTTGTTTGTGCTCAGTTGCATTGGTCTTAATCTCGTGCTCTGGACAGAACATCTTACTGTTCTTGTAGTTTAAAGTTCTTCAGTTGGTAAAGAAAGATTTTGAGCAGTAAATACATTTTAATTGCATAAATCTCACTATCAAGCAACACTCTGTCACAGAAACCATAAGAGGCGCTAACCTAAGGAGGTAAATGCCAAGTTGTTCCTTAAAGCAATTACGGATCATTTTATTGAAAACGAAAAGATCGATATGAGTACTTTTCTTGGGTAACTCATTTCAATTCAGTATACAGATTAAGAGAATATAAGGGAATACATTATGTAGATGTCTAATCTTGCTTCCAAACTAAAGGCACTAAAGTTTAGAATAGTTGAAAGACTTGCTCATACATTCGATCTCTATCTCTCTTACTATATAATTCAGTTAACTTAAGTAAAGTAACAACACGCTAAAAGACAAATGGTCCCTTTTAAGATCATTTCTTATATTGTGTAAGAAGAAGATAGGTTGAAGCAAGAAAATATTAAAAGTGCTCACTTAGCATGTACTTCTTAGGATAAGATAAGGAAAAAGAATAAGGATAAGGAAGTTACAGTTATAACTTTATAGCATAAACTGCAAAAAGAAATAAAATAAGGAATTTGTCTGTTTTTTTTTTTTGCAAAAAAGGACGGATATATAAGGTTGATTGTTCTAATCATGCCTTTTAGCATGTAAAGAAGATTATGCTTCTCAATTTTGTTTGTCATAAAGTTAATTTAGCTCTTGCGCCCAAATCTACTTAGTGAATAGATATAGGTTCTACTGTTCACATAAGTGGGTTCATTCAAGATTGAATGTAGAGCCGGTTGCAAATTGATGATGAAAAGTTCATCTATTTACGCAATAGTAACACAACTTCAGTACAGGCTATAAGATTAATTAGATTACAGCTAGGGACTGGTTAATTTTTGGTTTTGGGAGAGACTTTTAAAGTATCCTATTTCTGACTTTGACAAATACAGTTGTACTTGTTCATTTGGAAATAGTAAAATTTAGTCTCTTTCAAGATTCTAAATTCTTGCTCCTAGTTCTTTGATTGATAATCTTTATAAATTTAAGATAATTACCTCATTAAGCTAATCTTGCATATTAAGAAATACGGTACAAAAGTATAAATCAATTAAAATAATTTCTTTGTGGTGTGACATAAGCAATTTGGAGATATCTCTTAATAGAGAATTAATGGTCTTGTATCAAATAAAATTCTTAACCCACTTAACTTAACGAACTTTAAAATCGATGTTAAGTATATTAAAGAATACAGATTAACATAAGGAAATCAGGTATCAACAGGAGTTTTGGCATCTTAGAGGTAATGTATACTAATATATGCAAACCATTCCTTATAGTTTTATGGAATGACCAGCATATTACATTGTGTTTATAGATGATTATTCTTATTAAGGATACCTATTTTGGTTTACGAGAAGTCTTAATTTCTAGATATGTCTAAGATTTTTGATGCTGAAGTTGAAATTCAACTAAGCAGGAAAATTAAAACTGTTAAACCTAATCGTAGAGAATACTTTGGTAGTTAAGATGATCAAGTTAACAACGTCTAGAGCTATTCACTTTATTCCTAGTTACATACAGAATTGTCTCACAATACGTAATACAGGGAAAACCTAGTATAAATGGAATTATTCAAAAACAATAAAGTAAACTTAAGGACATAGTAAGAAGTGTGATTAATTATTCTTCTTCACCTAAATCACTCTAGGAAAGAAAACTAAAGACTACAGTATACATACGTACCAAACAAACTTTCCATTAAAGATGTAGTTAAAACCCTATGTACACTATGGACAGGCAAAAAGCCTAGTATTAGGTACTTGCATGTCTTAGATTATTTAACTAAAGTTAAACCATACAGGCAATATGTAAAGTGATTGGACTTAAGAATTTCAGCTACTATTTTGTTGAGTACTCTGAAAAGTTAAAGAGGTTTTATCCTTTATAATACCTCTAATAAATCCTTTTCAAAACGATAAAATATAAATTCCTTAAGGATATTAAGTTTGGGGTGGAGAAAAGATTAAGAATATTATCTTTGAGAAGGAATTTGTTTCTCTTCTTTCAGATCAAGATAATATTCAGCAATTCTCTGTCCAAAATAAGGAAGTTGTTTCAAAAGAAAAAGTCCACTAAGAAAATCTACAAGAAAAAAGAGAAATACAATTTCAGATATTTATGTTATTAATTTCCAAGAATATGTATTTGATATGGGAGTAGAAAATGATCCAATCATTTTCACTTATACTAAAATAATATTCTAACTCTCAAAGTGGATTGATACCATAAAGATAAAATTTATAAAGGACAATGACATTTAAGATCTTGTCGACATTTAGGTTCATCTTGTTCCAATAGTTTCACTCCGAAGGAACGCATTGTTTATAAAGAGACTTTTTCTTCACTTTTAATGAAAAACTTCTTCATGATACTTTTGGCACTGGTGGCTCATTATGTTTTGGAGTTATATTAGGTGAATTTAAAGACTACTAGTTTCCTGTTAAGATATTATAGATTCCATCGAGTCATTTTCTTGTTTGGTTTTTGAGAAAAATTCAGTTGATGGATTTATATATCACAAGTTCAGTACGAGCAAATTTATCTTCCCGATTTTGTATGTCAAAAATATCCTTTTGACTAGCAACGGTATAGGCTTATTATATGAAACCAAGAAATTTCTATCAAAGGATATTAATGTGAAAGATATTGAGGACGTCTTTTTTATACTTAGGAATATAGATACATCAAGATTATTCTTGCGGTATCCTTTGGACTATCACAAAAGAGCTATATTGATAACGATTATGTCTCAGAGATATACCCATTGGCTAAAGGTAATAAATATAGTCTTAATCAGTGCCCATAATGTTATTGAAATAAAGCTAATGCAGAAATTCCCTTATGTATCGACAATAGGGAATCTTATATATGTTTAGGATTGTTAGGCAATACCAATAATCCTCATATGGATCATTAAGTAGCAGCAAAATAGGTTATGCAGAATTTAGAGAGAACATTAGGTTATATGCATACTTATCAGAAATCGCAAAATTTTGAAGATCATTGGATATTCCGATTAAGATTTTGCTGGATACCTATATAGTTAAAGATCCACCTCTATTTATATGTATATTTGCTAAACGGAGGAGTCATTTAGAAGAGTGTTAAATAAACACTCATAGCTTCTTCGACTATGAAGTAAAGTATATATATCTTGTTATAAGGTATCAATTTATAGAATATAACTGCGGAACTTTGTCACCAGGCTGCAAGCTGTGGTTGATAGTTTTAAAAGACCATTAAGGAATTATTATGATAGACTCTAAGTTGTTTGTTATTAAATAAAGAATTTAGAGTTGAGAAGTATATAAAGAACATGTAAATACAAACTCTATGATAGTAGCCGCTCACCAAAAGTTTATCACCTAAAGTGCTTTCATGAGCATATTGCTCGTAATGGTATTGTATTTTAAAGATATGTAGTTTTAGTGAAAATTTATAGTTTGGTCCAAATATCTATTAGTGACACTTATTTCTTGATTAATTTCTACAGAATATAGTAGATAGAATTTTATACAAACTCTGATTTTAAATATGATATTTTTCATATTATTATCTTTCTTACTATGGTTTAAGCATAAAGTTTGAGGGAATACATTAAGTGAAAAGACTAAGGCTGATCTAACTTCAGTTTAAGTGGGACTAGATAGAAATAGGCATATAAGATTATTTTTCATAAAATTTCCATGTTATACATCAATACTTAGTCTGTGTTATTGCATATATTGATTTGGTAATCATTAATGGGTTTAGTTGCCTACTAAGTGCAACAAAGGCCGCTTTGATTTCATAGTAATATACAAAATGATCCAGATTATTATAAGGAATAATTTCTTAACAGACAGCAGTAAAATGCGCTCTCCAGTTTTCATTATACAATTGTTTCTAGAAAACTCATGTAATCCAATTAGAAAATTGTAGGGTTTATATTACCCTTTTTATGGGCTATACGTTTTTAATATATATATATATATATATGGTTGCCAATCCAGTAGGTATTTTTTTTTTACCTATATGTAGGTAACTTTTTTTTAGCCATTGGATCATCTTCTAATGGTGATCCAACGACTATAATGATGTGCATGAAAAGATGTGCATTATTAATGTTATTTCTCTCTTTTACTTTTTAATATAAAAAAATTACAAAAAAAATTTTCATTGGCCAAATTGATACATATGCATAGGTAAAAAAAAAAAAAAAAAACCTACTGGATTGGTGCCCTATATATATATATATATTGGTGCCCTATATATATATATATAGGGCACCAATCCAGTAGGTATTTTTTCTTTTTATCTATACATAGATATTAATTTGGCCAATAAAAATTTAGCATGTATATTTTTTTATTATAAAAAGTAAGAGAGAGAAAGAGCATTAATGATGCATACCTTTTCATGCACTTTATTATTATGACTAAAAAAAAATACCTATCCGTAGGTTAAAAAAAAAATACCTACTGGATTGGCAACCATATATATATTACGGCTATCTAATAATAGAGCCGATTAAGTGATCTAATTATGGGCTCAAAAAATTATTAATTAGTATGGGTGGTGTAATGTGTGATTACCCAATGCTGAACTAATAAAGATTGATAGGGTCTATATTGGTTATCAGTATAGATAGATACAACTATTAGGATTTTGATCCTTAAGTCAAATAGAACGCACGCTCTTATCATCTGCCTCCATCAACAGAGAGAGATCTCATTGAATATACATAGAGTATTCTGGCTGTAGAAGACCTTCTACCCTCAAGCTCTAAATAATTCATCACTTCCACTTACGTGATCACATTCTTTGCTCTCAAATACAATGGATTCAGATTAGTCACTGGTTTGCTCTTAACAAATTCTTTTGCTAATAATTTGACATGATAGATTCTAGAATTATATTTAGTTTAACAATCCAGGCATATATAACACTTTCTGGCTAGAAAATCAGGTTAATGAGGAAGGAATTATAATAGTTCCCCGTACTACTTGTCATTATCGTTTATATTTATTTGGGTCATTTTCTGAAACATTCTCATTTCAAAAGTTCTGTCATTTTCTTAGGCATTAGCTGATTTTCAGTCGTTATCCTGTGTAATATTGTCGTTTTTAAACATTTTGCTTATAGGTCACTGTCTTAAGTATCGATTTTCCGTTCCAATTTTCTGTCGTTTTCAGAAGAAATTTCAATTCATTGTCGTTTTTTAATATTTGCCATTTTACGTTATTGTTCTGCTTACAATATTAACCGTGTCGTTTAATCATTATTGTATTATGATCTGAACTTTCTCATTTTCCTTATCATTGTCGTTTGTACGTAGCAGCTTCCAATAGTACTTTTTTAATCCATTGTCGTTTCATTCATCATTTTCTTTTTCACTTGTCGTAAATTTGTGTTGTTTACAATGACCTGGTGTATTTTCTTTTTCACACTAATATCTTCTTTACAGACTCAAATTAACATATTTAAACTTATTAGAGCAAATTTTGAACAAATTCTTGTACATTCAAATTGAGTTTACAGGATGAGTACAACGCTAGAAAACAGTGAAAGAGGTTGCCCACTAAATAAGGAAAGAGTGTCTGTTTGGATTATGGTCACTGTAGGCCTAGGTACTTGGAGCAGCATATGTTCTGTTTTTGTTGGTATTCTTTGGCCTAAGAGCAGAAGGTTCTGCTCCTATTATTATCATTATTAAAGTTGTTTTGAATGAAGAAATTTCATTAAAGATCAAAAGGAAATTCATATAAGCACCATATAGAATGCCAAAAAATAGAATATATTAGAATAGTAATCAACATAGATAACAGGTTCACCCATGACTATAACTGTCACTGTCCAAACCCACCAAATTAGACCAAATTAGGAAGTCGAGCTAGAACTCACGCCCTGATTCGTGGAGTTAATCCTATCAATCATAGCATGCAGAGGGTTCACTAGTAACTCCAGATCATATACGATTGGACCAGACCCGGAAGTCGGTGGAATCGCCGACAAGGGGATGGCATCGTATATGATATCTGACCATGCAAAAAAGAAAGAAAGAAGAAGAGATCGAAAGAGCGTGAATATAAAAGAAAAATTGTCGTTTCCATTGATAAAGTCGACGATTACAAAAAGTGTACATTTTATAAGTCCTAAGTTTACAAATATACAGGGAAGCAGGAACCCTTAATTACCTCCGCCAGAGGGAGGGAGGCCAGCGTCTACGCTCTCGTCACTGGACAGAACAACAGCGGCAGCAGCCTCGGAGGGGTTTCTCGTTGGCTCAGCTGGGCTCGAAACGGGTACCAGCTCTTTGCCCATAGCCACAGACGTCGAGGGCCCACCTGTCTCTTCATCGAGCATTTTCAATACGTCAGCAGGGTACACTATGTTGATTGCATCCCCCATCTGCTGCATGTAATGCCCGACAACGTAGTGGTCCCTCTCAACGCCCTTCTGCTCGTCGAACTGGTCCGGAGTCACCGCCTCTGGATGGTTTTCAAATTCTCGGTTCTCCCAACCAGACCTATAGCTCTCGGAAGAAAGGACGTCCACCTGCCGTTGGTACCTCATTTTAAGCTTCTCAGCATCCGCCAGCCTATCTTTCAGCGCGGTCAACCTCAGCTCTGCCTGGCGCTGCAATAAATCAACCGAGACTATTCAATATGGGTTCCTAAAAACTCAACGTGCCCCAAGTGCAGAGAGTCAGTTACCTCGTTAGCTTGATCGAGCCTACGTTGCAGAGAGTGAGCCTCCAGTTTCGCCTTTGCCTCCGCCTTCCTAGCTTCCTTAGCATCATCAATGGCGCTGTCCCGAGCCATGACAGCAAGCCCCATCTCAGCTACGGCGTTAAGTCGTTCCTGCTCCTTTAGCTTGGCCTCAGCCTAGGCCAAACCCGTGAGCTCCGCCTGAGCACAGAGGCCAGGGACCTCAGCCTCTAGAGACTTGAGTCTCTCCTCTGCCTCGGCCAGCTTACCAACCAGCTCCTCACGACCGGACCTCTCGGCGCTCAAGGCCTGAGCCACCACCGAGCTGACCCTGGCTTCTTCCAAGCTCCTGAACAGCTCGAAGTCCGCCCTAAGCGAGCTCAGGGCGCCTTCGCTCTGTTCCGCCACAGCCGCTTTCTCACCCAGCTGCCTCGTCAGCTCTGCTACATGAGACGTATAGAAAGACTGGACGGCAGCCAATTGTAAAAAAAAACAGGGGGAGAACGTCGTCAGAGATGAAGACCAAAAAGAGGAGGAAGAATTACACTGGCCATACCTGTGCGAGACTTCGGCTGTAGACTTCGCCCACGTTCTCCAGGGAGAGCGCCTTTGACTCGGGCATTTTTAGTGGACGCTCCCCCTACTCCTCCGCCGCGCTCGAGGATCGCGGTTCATCCCCGACTCCCACGGGCACTCCAGCAGCGTCTCCCGACGCTCCTGCAGTGGGGGGGATAGGGGCAGCCGGGCCGGACGGCACACTTACGACAGCAACGGGCAGACGCTCAGCAGTTGAAGCCCCCGTGACGACCGTTGCCTCGGCCACTCCGCCAGCCGCCTCCGAGGCAGACCCGACTATCTGTGATTTTTCGGTCTTGTCTTGACCAGCGCGCTGGGGCGGCCCATGGCGCGCAAACCTCATTCTCCTCAGCACGGTCAGTGTAGCCCCATCGTCGTCACTGTCCGAGGAGGGTGCGGTCCTGTCCTTCTTCGCCGCCAGCCCCCTATCTGCCTCGGACGGGTCGGTCTCGCGCCCCCGCTTGACAGCCAATGAAGGGGGGGAAGACAGGCAGGACTTCAGCCTGGGAGCCCCTCCGCTGAGCTCAGCGATTTCCCCGTGGGGACGGGCAGACCCAGATCCCATGCTCGCAGCCGACCCGGAGCCGCTGAACGGTGGTACTGCCGCAGTGGATTCCTTGGGCTGGCCCGGCGATGACCCTCCGCCGTACCTGACCCTAATGGCAGGCGTCCCTTGGATTGTAGGCCCGCCCGCCACCGGAAGAGGCGTCGAAGTATCATCGCCCCCGGACACGAACAAGCCTTCCAGCTCGTCGTCTGACTCGTCCTCGGAAGACACCACTGCCCGTCGGCTAGCGGGAACCTTGGACCGTCCCCGGGAGGCATCTGTACCCTTCTTCGCTGGAGAAGGCTCTGCCGAGGGACCGGCATCTGGACCTACAGAAACCAACAGAAACCAAAGTCAGAGGGCAACCCTAGCGCGAACGGTTTAAGACCCACTGAAGAAGCAGACCCACCTTTGGCCCTCTTGGGGGCGGCGGTTTCCATGCTCCGGAGCCTGCCACACTCCCTGGCCATTGACATCACAGCCTCTTCGAGCTCGAGCCTAGTCGGCGGCACCAGCTCGCCGGGTCCCGCTAGCTGGTTCGAGGCCACGACTTGGCGCCCCACCAAGGTGAGGCGGCTCTGCTCGTCTCGGCGGAACCGATTCAAGGCCGTGGCGTCAAGCTTGCCCCTCAGATGCTTGGTGACAGCCCAAGTATCCAATTAGAAGGAAAGGTACATAACCGCCCTCGGCATCATGTTCATCACCTGGGGGCTCAAGACGGCCTGGATATATCGGCAGTCCCCAGCGGACCCAAAGATGATGATGCCCTCCAGTCCTTGAAACCGACCCACCGACGGCTGCGAATCAAACCTAGCATCCTCCATCGTACCTGCAAGAAGCCGAGACTTGTGAGAGGAGGGAAACTCAAGGGCAAACCCCCAAGATTCCGAGGCAACCGAACACTTACTTAGCGAGAAGGACGGGGGAATTTGGAAGTGCTCCCCGTTCACCCAGTGCGAGCACCACACCCCGCCGACCACATACAATTTGGAGTGGGAGTCCCACTGTTTGTTCGACCTCGGCAGACCCCAGAAGATGTGCCGACCCTGAATCGGCTGGAGATAGAAAGTGGGGTAGGAGCTCTTCTTGGGGATAGGCATGAGCTTATATGCATAGAAGTCCACCTCGAGGTCGATGTGAATGTTGAGGAGGATTGACAGAGTAGAAAGCCCCATCAAGATCATGATCCCATTCGCATTCAACTGCATCGGGTGGAGCTCAGTGAGGTTGAAGAACTGGTGGATAAGAGGGGGAAGGTGAAACCTCAACGATTCAAGGTGTTTCCTACCCAACACGATGGAGCCTTCTAGGGCGGAAGGGAAAAGGTACCAATCGCTAGGGCCCTCGACCCTCTGTAAGGTGACCCCACTTGTAAAGCAAAGCTGCCACCTCAGCGAGTCAAGCTCCGAGTCGGTGATAGCACGAAATTGCTTCTGATTTGAAGCCATTTCAGGGGTTATTTGTCAGAAAGTCGGAGATATTTCTGTGAGAAAGGGATTCGGAAACCCTAAGGGAGAAGACAATGAAACGTTCAAAGGAAGGCGAGAATGCTTGAGAGTGTTGATAAGAATAGAATCGAATTAAAGAGAAGCCTTTTATAGAGGGGGAGCCCAGGAGTCTCTCTACAACCTAACAAGGAGAGAGGGAACATTCGAATTTCAAAACTCCTTGAAACCGAGGAACGGCTCAGCACACGCCAGCCTCGGTAATCAGCGAGTCATAATGAGAACATGCCACATTTAACCCCTCCGTTGGTGGGCCGAATGGATGATTTCCCCATTCGACGAGGGTCATCTCGTCAAATAGGGAAATTGGGGCAGTTGTGGGACCCACTATTTAATGTTTGCCACATGGATAATGTGGGGCCCATTCTCAGATCGTTCGCTACGTGGACAGCCTGCCAGGTGGCTGCGAACTCGCCGGCTGATGCATTTGCAGGAAAACCACTTAGAAGTCACGTGACCCACACGAGGCACCATAAAGCCCACCCGGTTGTTGGGGGCTAAAGCCAAGCCCATCCGAGAGCCTGTATGAGCTCGGCCCATCCGACCCTTGCCCCAACAGCCGGGGGTCGGAAGCCTGGAGGGTCTTTCGCCAGAGGGACACGTGAGAAGATGCTCACCTCCAGACCCTTGTCCCGACAGCTGGGGGTCAGGAGCTTCAAGGGTCTTCCGCTAGAAGGCCCTCGGGGGCAACGCATAGCTCCAGACCCAGACAGGACATTTAATGCGATCCTGGGTAGGTGTGAGAACTGACAAGCCGTCTTGACAGAGCGGCTGATTGTTGACATCCTCTCACCTCGAGCCCATACCAGAAACAATGGCAGAAAGTAAGTCATGTCAGTCGAGGAAAGATCACGGCAGCCTAGGTCCGTGATTTATGGAATTGGACATGATGGAAAGAAGGTACTTGATCCTAGGAATGGGCGCGCTCAGTGTCCATTCCTGGGAAAATATATACACACTCATAGCCTGCATACAAAAGATAGAACTTGATAAAAGAAAAGATACGTAGTCTCTGATATATGAATATTGCTCCTCTCCGCGAGAGAGTATCTGACTTAAGCATCGGAGAGTCTTTGCAGGTACAAACCCCTGCCCCTTCGATCGAGCTCGGAGTCAGGAGAAACCCGGGATATCGGAGACACGTGGACAGTTGGCGAGAACCGTGCCAACAATATATTCGAAGAAAATCAATGAACCGAAGACTCAAGGTCGAGCCTTACTGTTAGATGAATTATTGTTATTATATTTTTTAGAATAAAAGATGAATTATAATATAGCCATTAATAATTCATAAGACAGTTGAATGACCAAAATTAAGCTACTGAATTATTGAATACAGACATTACTTCAGAGACGGTTGAGTGATAACCATTAATACGATCATATTACTTGAATTGATGAATACAGCCAATAAACCATTAAGAGCTGATGTAAACCTAAAGCTACCGAGTGATAAACCATTAATATATTACATATATAGTACCGACCTTGTAACGTTTAGCTTTTCAGCTGTTCCAAACCCAGTGATAAAGTAAATTGGTCATTCCAAAAATTATCAGTATCTCATGTTGAAAACTCAAAATTTGAGTATATGTACTAGATTGGTCAAGTATTGACTATAAAACAATGTTATATATGTAATCCTAGATTTTTGTATAAGTGATGTGACAATAGAGCTGTTCACTTGTTCTTTTGTAAGATTAAACACATTTTCTAACGTCTTGATAACAAATCAGTTCAATAAACAAAATTTGAGAATATACTTTGTTTATGGGGTCATACAATAGAACATGAATTGTGACGACTCGTACATAAAAAAAAAGAGGATTTTTTTTTTTTATATTATGAATATTATGATGATAGAAGAGATGTTCTTAAGTCGTTCTTTGTTGATGTTATTACTAGTAGTGCTGCTCGGGTTTTTGTCTTCGGTTCCCGCTTGTGAGTTTGTTTGTGTTTGCTTCAGATCTCGTTTGTTGGTTTGTGTGAAGTTTCTAGGTCTTGTCTTCTTGTTGTTAGTATTATTATTTACTGGGTTTTTTTTATGTTTTTTTTTTTTCTTCTTTTCTTTTTTTTATTTTATTAATTTCTTTTTTTTTTTTTTATGTACGAGTCGTCACAATTCATGTTCTATTGTATGACCCCATAAACAAAGTATATTCTCAAATTTTGTTTATTGAACTGATTTGTTATCAAGACGTTAGAAAATGTGTTTAATGTTACAAAAGAACAAGTGAACAGCTCTATTGTCACATCACTTATACAAAAATCTAGGATTACATATATAACATTGTTTTATAGTCAATACTTGACTAATCTAGTACATATACTCAAATTTTTAGTTTTCACCATGAGATACTGATAATTTTTGGAATGACCAATTTACTTTATCACTGGGTTTGGAACAGCTGAAAAGCTAAACGTTACAAGGTCGGTACTATATATGTAATATATTAATGGTTTATCACTCGGTAGCTTTATGTTTACATCAGCTCTTGATGGTTTATTGGCTGTATTCATCAATTCAAGTAATATGATCGTATTAATGGTTATCACTCAACCGTCTCTGAAGTAATGTCTGTATTCAATATTTCAGTAGCTTAATTTTGGTCATTCAACTGTCTTATGAATTATTAATGGCTATATTATAATTCATCTTTTATTCTAAAAAATATAATAATAATAATTCATCTAACAGTAAGGCTCGACCTTGAGTCTTCGGTTCATTGATTTTCTCCGAATATATAGAGCTAAATATGATATTACTAAAGGCGCTTCTTTACTCAGGTTAAAAAATAAATAAATAAATAAATAACGCTTCTTTTCACCTCCCTCTTAAGGGTTTCTATCACTTTATATCTAAAAAAACTAAAAGAATTACAAAAATACAGAACTCAAATTTTTTTCAAATTTTCATACGGTTTTTATTAAAAAAATTATTTTTTAAAAAATATTTAGAAAAATACTATTTTTTAAAATAGTTACTGGTTACCGATTTCTGGAAACTTATTACTAGTTACTATTTACCAGTTATATACCAGTTATAAATACCTCTGGTTACTAGGTTACCAGAAACTAATTACTATTTTAAAAAATGATATTTTTCTAAATAATTTTTAAAAAATAGTATTTATCTAATAAAAACCATACCGCACCTTAAAAAAACTTAAACCACCTTATTTTTTAAATTTTTTTCTAAATTACCAGATAATGTCTAATTTCTCCGCCTCATAAAAGTAATTAATCACAATGTTATAATAAAGCACATGCACTGTTATCACAAATATAAATCTGTAACTAATATATCACAAAATTTATTTATAGAATACACACATCTATAATAGTTGTAACCACCAGCTTTTTAACATCTTCCAATCAACAAATATCTATAAAGACCTGTCTTTCCAATTACTGGTTCAAGACATTTAGATAATAAGATTGTCTCCACTGAATATGTTGATGATAAAGACATATTTATTTGTCAAAAAATATATCAAATGTTAACTTTCACATACTATATCATTTTAACTTCAAATGCGTAGAATCTTTTTTTTTTTTTTTTTGAGTAGTGCATAATGCTATTATGATTTTTTATGGACTGTTTGGTATGGAGTAATCTTTAGAAAAATTTACGCTTAGTACCCATTTTTTAAACTTTTTTCATAAATACCCGTTTTTAATTTTTCTTTCAAAAATTCTCGTTTTTATGGTCCACATTTCATATGCGAAATATAAGTGGTCTACATTTACAATATTAATTTTATCCATGAGGTACACATTTCATGTGTAAAATATGAATGGTATACATTTTAAAATGTGTGCTAATTTTTAGTGTAATTTTTATTCACAAAATGTAAACCACAGTATACATTTAATATGTAAAATATATACCGTGGTATACATTTCATGTGTAAAATAATGATGGTCTACATTTATCTTAAAAAAAGTATAAAAATAGATATTTATGAAATAAAAATAAAAAACTAGTAATATAATTTTAAAAATGGGTATTTATAAACTTTTTCCTAATCATTAGGTGGGAATGGGTATTTCAATGCATCTCTATGTTTAGTACTATTTTAACACCCAGTCAAGTAATTACTTCAGAAATCAAATCTTCTTAAGTGAGGGTCTTCTTAAAGTTACCAAAACATATGGATTTTAAATGCAAATTTTGTTATACTAAATTATTGATATATATAGACTAATTAAAAATGAATAAAAAATGAAAAATAATGCAAACATGTTGCATTAAATTAGAAATGATTTTTTTCTGTTTCTTTCTTTTAAAAAATTGACATGCATGGGATTTTCATATCAGCTACCATAGTACTAGCCAGGGTCTTTAATTATTTTCGTCTTCCAATTAAGACAAAACCATTTTCTTGTGTAATCTAATGGGATATTACCAATTTTGACTTTATATAAAAGGTCATGGGGAAAAATAATAAGACAAGTTATAAACAACTTAAAAAGAAAAAAAAAAAAACTTTTATAAACAGTACCCAGCAAATTGATTTAGTTTCTTTAATTAATTACCTACCTTATCTTGAAGGGCTATCTGCCAAAATACTAGGTACTACAAGGGAAACAAAATACTCGAGCAATAAGCGCACAAACAATTGGAAGAGTGGTATCGAGAAGTGAGATAGTTGAGTTGGCAGAGCTTGATTAAAATTAAAGAATAGTGATATATTAGAGAAAACTACCTAATTGCGGATAAATATTATTATTCCTGATATTAATTTAACCAAAATGGGGAAAAGCCATTCCATTATACAGAATATTTAATCCTCAGGACAAACCAAACAAAGGAACGAGCTGTTTTCCAACCCAATATTCCGTTTCATTTCCTTAACCAAACACTACTGAAGTTGTTAATAAAATGATTGAAAAAGAAGAGAAAGAAATAAATAAAGAAAGAAGCAAACTGCATTGTAGAAATGAAATTTATCTTTATGGTTCAATTATTTGGAGAGATTAATAAATTGAATGAAAAAGATAAAAAGAAAAAAAATATATAAATATATATATCTTTATGTGCCAAGTAGTATTATTATAATTGAGAATGATGATAGCCGCCGATATGCACTTTGTTAAAATGATCAAATGAAGAAGCGTATAGAGAACGAGTTAATGCTGATGTATTCATGAAAAGTACATACGCATTCGCGGTTGGTACTCTCTCATTTTCTCACAAAAGCTAGCATACATACAATATAATATAATTTATAATATTATTCAAAAAACATATATAATTTATAATAGTACAATATACCCTTCACAGGGCAGTTTCCTTTAGGCCTACTCCTCCCTCAACCAGCTTGTATGTTTCATCTTGTTTGTTTCTCTCTCTCTCAGTCGAGTATTTGAATAGCAATCATATAATTATGAAAATATGATTATTTTCCTAATTATTCATCATCTTTCGTTAAAGCTTTTTATTGTTAAATTTTAATTTTCTAAAACCCCGTGATGACCAAAGACGTACTGATCAAATAATTAACCGTTTAATTGTGATGGCTTTGATGCATACAGATCTGGTTGATGGTCATGATTCTGCTTCAGTGTCTTCATCAGCCAGTAGACCAAGATCTGCTGGCGAGGAGGAGAATGATCAATGGTTCATTTCTTTATTTATTTTTTTTCATTTAATTTACTATTTTTTTTCTTTAATTATTCCATGCAGAACTACATATATGTACCCTTTTTTTTCGCGTTCTTAAATTAACTTGCTTGTATAATATTTTTTTTTTCTTTTTCGTTTTCGTTTAGGAATCTAATCATAAGGCCGTTATTACATCAGCCGAACAAGACGCCAGTACCACCAACCAACAGGTTAATTGTGCGCATATATATATATTAATTAATTTGTCTATTTTCTCTTGTCAAATATATTAAGGCACCATTTGTATCTTGGATTTTAGGGAGAGAAAAAAAACAAATTCCTAAGAGTTTCATTTTCTTTTATATTTTAGATTTTATGGAAGATTAATGGAAAATTTTTTATAAAGATTCTATAAAGGGCGTTTTCAATAAATTTAGGAGATTTATATTATAATTAAAAAAAATCACGAAAGAAAAAAATTTTAAAAACTAAACTTTATAAAATTTTAGGAAAATTCTTCTCTTTTTCTTTCAATTTTTCTCTCATAATTTTTTCCCTACTAAAATCCAAATTCCAAACATAATCTTAGTCTACTAATTAATATTTCATGTTGATTGTTTAGACTTCCCAGAGAGAGAATATCCCTAAACTCCCTGGGTCTGACTTCTGGAAAAAGTTTCCGGGATTCTCAACCTGCCAAAAACGTGTAAGAACTCTCATATATATATATATATATATTGAAAATAACTCATGAAGTTTATAATTGAGTACTATGCACCTATAGAGATAGAGTAAATAGTTCCAAAAAAAAAAAAGAATTTATCGTTGAAAACTTATTCCCTTATATATATATATATACCAGGCGGGTGAAAGTCAAGGAAGCATCAAGAAGGTTTCTGTTTCATCATCACGTGTCAAACCGTGCAGTTTGGAAGCTGTAATATGTGATTCTCAAAGTAGCTCCAGTACTACTGGCGTTGCGAGAAACCGAAATAAGGTTTGGTTTATTTAATTTCGTTTAATTTAAACTATTTTGCTTATCATTCCATGCAGGCGGCAGTCCCATACCTAGGTTTGCCTTAATTTGTCTGCTCTGCGTGTATATCTATAACTATATATATATATATATATATATCTATACGCATACGTATACGTGTACACCATACACGAGTATTTTATTTGAGCAAATACACAATACACGAGTAACGATCACGATCACGATGTTTTACCTAAAAAAAATGAAATAAAATAAACATACATAGATGTGTGAGGGGTATAATTCAACGAGTTTTGCGGAATTGTGGGCCGTAATTAAATTCAAGAGTAGTCATCAACTAAATAGCCCCACCTGGGAGTGTCTTCTGGACCGTAGTTATGTGAAACGCATGCAACCCACATACTTATATATATTATAAAGATATTTTATAGTTTCTAATTATAATCATATGCATATATGTGTAGATCATAGTTTTGTTTTGTATAAAATAAATAATCGAAGCAAGTAATATTCATCTCTAAAATATTAAGAAAACAAGCGTCTTTAAGCCCGCCATATTTTGTAATCAACCTGCTTCATCACTAATACTATTACAAGCTGTATTACTAATAATTATTTATTGCCCTTTTCTTTGAACTCTTTTATTGTTTTCACTTTATAATTATTCTCTCTTTATTTTGTTTTTAAAATATTTTTTATCAATATGAAAGTTGTTTTGCCCACAAGTGGGACACGCCAATTATATATTATGTTAAGACTTTTGTGAACCTTTCTAGCAGGAGGAAATATCGTAAAGTGTGAGTAAAATCAATGGAAAAAAAAGAAAAAAAAAGTAGAATCCAATTGCAGACATTCTACCTTATAAAGTAAAAAAAAGAAAGAATTACTCCCAGGTGTCACGACCCAAAATCCGGGCCAGTGGCAGAAGGAGAATTTCACAAAGATGAGAAATTTATTGATTTATTTGAAAAATGCCAAACAAGTTTTAGTTTTGTAAACAGTCCATTATAATAAAATATTTGAAATTTCATCTCGTAAACCTCTCCCACAGTTCGTATACACCATTAAATATAGACCAAATAGTAATTAGGAAACATAAAATCAAATATAAGTCCAAGCATCATCATCATCCATAACAATAAATTAAATCTCAGAATGGCATACATAAGTCCACAGATAAATTAGAAAGTAGTAATCTTAGTTTAATGCTAATACAAAATCCGAACAGTCCAAACACCACAACAGTAGGCTTCTAGCATTACAAAGAAATGAACTACAGTCAAGATGGTCTCTTACTCCTCTTGATCACCAAGATCACACTGGACACCACCTGAGGAAGGGAGGAAGGGGGGGCGGGGTGAGCGTACAATGCCCAGTAGGAAAATAATTACCTCGATGAAAAATAGTTCAGTGATAGAAAACTCCTGCATGGTTAGTTTAAATCCAAAACATACTCATACACATATATATAGTCCAAACCGAAAATCCATATATATATACAAAAGTGTAATCAAAACCATCAATCCATCTGCACATGACACAAATCAACTCATACCCATAAGCTTACATCCTCTCATCTGTAGAAAACCAGGATGATGACACTAAGGGTGCCTAACAGCCTGCCTGACACCTAAGCCCATACCCGGAGGGGACACCCATGTGTCACCTACCAAACTTGGAGGGGCAACCGAATTGCCTACGCCTGCCGAATTGGGAGGTAATCAGAAGTAACAAAACTCCGCACGAGTTTACGAACTCTCTACCGACGGTGGGGCACACAGCACCACACTGTAAACCCACGATGCTAACACGGTGCTCATGTATGATCCTATGACACGTGCAATACAGAACTGAAGTGTAAAAACTACTGTACTCTGGTTTTTCAGTAAAATATGCATAATAGGATTTTATAAAAAAATAGGCAGTATAACGGTCCTATTTTGGCATACCCAAAATAACTTGCACACAGCAAATTCTCAGAGCAGTACAGTATATATAATATAACCAGATTCCATCACATATAGTTCAAATAATTAAAAACACATTTATTCTCATATGTTGTAGAAAATAAGTTTTAACTCAAAAACGGTATAAAACGAAGGTAGCTGAACCCCTACCTCACCGGAATAGCGATATCACGCTATTGAGTCCTCGAGGTATCATTGACGATCACCCGGAGGGTCGGAAACCAATTTCGAGCCCTCGATCGTCCTCTTGTGAAAAATCAACTTGTCACCGGAACTTCAATTCCATAAACAGACTTCTTCACTGAATTCCTAGCACCCAAAATAGCTATGTTAGACATATAACTTGTCCAATTCGGGTCCGAGTCCACACCAGACCGTTGGCATGCAAAACGAGATAAAATCTCGACCGTCCGATCGAGATTTTCGTGCCGATCACCAAAATATATCAAACTTCTCCATTTTCTGAGTACATTCAAAATATGAAGTCAAAAACACAATCCAACGGCCGGATCGAAAAATAAAATTCAAAACTCAAAATACCTAAAAATGGTATCTTTTGATCTGGGCAAAATGGGGTTGAGATATATATACATTGACGACCCTTGCGACGATACGAATCCAATGGGACCAATTTGGAGTCGAATGGACATCAGAATCTTCACCAGCGGCCAAAAATTCGAAAATGCTCTAACCGGCTCAAACGGAGTTTTCCGGTGACCTGGGCCTCAGCAGCGGCAGCTGGTGGCTGGCAGAGCAACATTGCTGCACGGCGGGTCGACACCGGGTAGTTGGGGCGGCGGACGGTGGCTAGAGTGGTTCCTCCTTGCTTCGGCCGTGGGTGATCCGGGAGAGAGAAGAGGGAGAGCGAGAGAGATTTGGGGAGGGGGACGTGATGGAGAGAGAGAGAGAGAGAGAATTATATGTATATATAATTTGTCCTTTTTTTTTAAACTTCAAGGTCAAAAGACCTTTACACCCTTAGAAAAATAGGATTTTTATACTGGGGGTGGTCACGCTCTATTTTAAGGCATTTTCTCACTTAGGAAGTATGAAATCAAGAGTTTGAGCTCACACGTCGCTCTTAGGGGCTCTAGGAAGTGATTTACGATTGGAATCTCATTCGCCCTTTTAATTATTAAAAAAAAAAAAAATCGATCGCAAGTCCATCAGAATGAGCCATTAACTACTATGTATAAATCATATTAGAAGATGAAAGTAATAAATAAGAGCACGTTGAGAACAAAAAGAACAAAAGAAAAAGAAACAGAGTCATAGGACCCGGCTTTAAACGTAAGGATAGGGATAGCGATAGCCATAAAACCACCCCTAACCTTACCTCTTTAAAAGTAAATTTTTTTTTTAATTACATCAGTTAGTATTAGTGGTTATAGTTAGTAGGGAAAATAGAAGGGGCTGAGGGTGGGGTTTGAACCCTGCCACCTCTTGCTCCTCCAAAAGGAGTCTTGGCCACATTATCTGTAGACTTGTGGTAAAAGTAAAGTTCGTAACTTAGAATTGCTTTAGTAAAAAAAAAAAAAAAGGCCCTGATCTATTTAATAAATTACTTATTTAGTTAAAATTAAATAAAAAATCGAAGTAAGTAATATTCATTTCTAAATTAAGAAAACAAGCAAGTAGCAGAGCAACTCCAACCATGCTCCATTTTGGAGCTTGAGCAGGCCTCCAATTAGGGGCCAAAATGTAACCATTGTGTCACGCCAAAGTAGTAATAGCGCTGCTTTACCTTTCATTCTTTTTTTCCGTTTATGGTGAATTTTTAGAAATACCTCCACTTAAAAGTTAATAAAAAGGATATTTTGGTTAAAAGATAGAAAGAATATTTAAACTTGGTATAGAGGAAAATCTTGTGTAATATTTGGACTAATAAGTTAGAGATGGAAAAGTTATCCAACTTTAGAGTTTTAGTGACTTCAAAATAGAGTTTTTGATTAGAAATGCCACCCATCAACCTTGTAATCAGGGCAGAGCCGTATAGAGCCGTATAGGGGACAATGAGGGATTGCCCTCATTGGACTTTTACCAATTTTTTTTTGTACGTATTATATAGTATTATATAACATGATATATATACATACTTATTACGTTAAATTTGTTATAAAGTATTGTATTAGGCCAGCCTTAAACTTACTCTAAAGCCCATTATTTTGAGGCCCTTTTTGCCTAGTCAAAGCCCATTTTTTTTCAAATATATTTATTTTATAAAAATATCACATATGAAAATAAAACCGAACACATAAAAATAAAACCAAATAGACGAAAAAAAAAGTAGTAGACAAACAAATAAAAAAAGAAAGAAGAAAGATAATATGAAGAAAGGTACCAAGAGTGACAAAAAAAAAAAAAAGAAACACGTGAGAGTTAGGGGATTACAAAATCAATGATATTTAAGCAATAAACTTATTTTTTTCATTTTGTTTCTTATTAGATAAAATTTTAATTTATTTTATTAGGTTAAAAAAATTGAGAATATCATTCTAAAAATTAAGGTTCTTAAAATCACCCAATTCAAAAATTGAACATTAAAATTACCCCTCTTTGTAACTTGTTAGACATGTAAAATTTCAAAAAAAAAAAACTAATTTTTGTTGTATAAGATAAATAAATTATATCACTTAATTTATATTTATTTTAGGTTTTCAATTTCTATTAGTTATAAATGGTAGCTAAGTTATTAATTTAATTTTTTTGTTTTCAAAAAGTCATTAATTAAATATTTTCTTGATTCTAAAAGTCATTAAATTAAATACTTTCTTAAATTTTCACTTGTTACATTCTATGTGTAACAGTTATAGAGAGTCAGTTAAAATAAAAATCTCCATTCTATTGAAGAAAATAATGATGGAAAGAAATCATATAGTGCAGAACTTGACATTGTACAACTTTCTTTAGATTTGGACTTAGAATGTCAATTATGAATTATAATATCAATGTTTGAGATTAAGTTCTTAACTAATTCATGCCTCTACTGGATTTTAATCATGGCTCCATCCGTGCTTGTAATTAACCTGCTTCATCACTATTGCCATAACAGACTATATTACTCGTAATAATTTATTGCCCTTTTCTTTGAACCCTTACGTTGTTTTTATTACTGTTTTCACTTTATAATTATTATCTCTTTATTTTGTGGTTTTCATACTTCTTTATCAGTTTGAAAATTATATATATATATATATTAAATGCACGTGTCTGAGGCACGTGACATGTGGTTGTGACCAAAAATTATATATAAACAAATTTAATTACTACAATTTATAAACTACCTTAAAAATAAAATGATAAAATTAAAAAAGCAGCTTTAAAGTAAGTTATTTAAACACCATAGAAGTAGAGGCAAAAAAAATTGTTAATCTCATTCGTCTTTCATTTCTATTTTGCAATCTTGTTCTTTCACTTTTTGTTTTCAAATTTATTAATGTATATTCCAGAAAAAAAGTTACTGTTTTCAATCGTTCCAAAAAAATGTTAAGACCCTTCAGAAACAAAACAATTAAAATAACAAAGGACCATTTTCTTTAACTTTATTCAAGAATTAAGAGCTCCTAAAAATTTACGAATTTCAACCAATTATCGAAACCAATATTCATAAGCTAGGGGAATTACTTTTGGGTTTTCTCCAGATTTGGAATTATGATCTTTAAAATACAAACTAAATTAAGTATAAACAATGGACGCGTCTACAGTAGGGGTGTCCCTACGTAGGGCCCTGTCTATACACTATTTGATGAAAATCCGTGTATAAACGGATTTCTCACAGATTCCCATTAAACGGTGTATAAAGGGTGACCCTACGTAGAGGCGCTCCTACTGTAGCCCTCCCATAAACAATAGTAAAAAAGTAGAGATTTTAGGATTGTATTTGCTTTAACAATCTATTAGGCATATCTAATACTTTCTTGCTAGAAAATCAGGTTAATCAGGAAGGAATTATAATAGTTCCCCGTACTACTTGTCGTTGTCGTTTATATTTATTCTGGTTGTTTCCTGAAACATTCTTATTTGAAAAGTTCTGTCATTTTCTTAGGCATTAGCTGATTTTCAGTCTTTATCCTGTGTAATATTGTCGTTTTTAAACATTTTGCTTATAGGTCACTGTCTTTAATATCGATTTTCCGTTCCAATTCTCTGTCGTTTTCAAAAGAAATTTCAGTTCATTGTCGTTTTTTAATATTTGCCGTTTTAGGTTATTGTTCTGCTTACAATATTAACCGTGTCGTTTAATCATTATTGTATTATGATCTGAACTTTCTCTTTTTCCTTATCATTGTCGTTTTTATGTAGCAGTTTCCACTAGTTCTTTTTTAATCCATTGTCGTTTCATTAATCATTTTCTTTTTCACTTGTCGTTTTCTAAATTTGTGTTGTTTTCAATGACGTGGTGTATTTTCTTTTTCACACGAATATCTCCTTTACAGACTCAAATTAACATATTTAAACTTATTAGAGCAAATTTTGAACAAATTCTTGTACATTCAAATTGAGTTTCAGGATGAGTGCAACACTAGAAAACAGTGAAAGATGTTGCCCACTAAACAAGGAAAGAGTGTCTGTTTGGATTATGGTCACAGTAGGCCTAGGTACTAGAAGCAGCATATGTTCTGTTTTTGTTGGTATTTTTGGCCTAAGGGCAGAATGTTCTGCTCTTATTATTATAATTATTAAAGTTGTTTTGAATGAAGAAATTTCATTAAAGATCAGAAGGAATTTATAGAAGCACCCTATAGAATGCCAAAAAATAGAATATATTAGAATAGTAATCAACATAGATAACAGGTTCACCCGTGATTATAACTATCACTGTCCAAACCCACCAAATTGGACCAAATTAAGAGGTCTTTGGACTGAAAAGTGAAGTATAGATAAGATATAATTTCTTTTCATTTATCAAAAAAGGGAGAAGGGCCTTCCACTTTGGTGTAATAGAAAACATATATTCTAGGTACTCAAAATCTAAACTAAACTAATTAAATCGATCAATTAATCTAATTCAATTATTAAAAATTGAATATCCAATTATAATTAAATTGGATTGGGTATTAAATTTTAGAGTTTAATTGAATTAGTTCGGTTGGTGGATCTCATAGTAAAAAATCCAATTAGAAACGAACTAATCAAATTTATATTAAATAAATTAAAATAATAATATATTTAAGTATTTTTCTACTTTGGGCTAGCGTATCTCTTGATAGAGACTTTATCCCACTAAATTAAATAAAAATTCTAACTCAGCTAAGTAGTATATTCATCTCTTTCCCTCATTTACCACCTATCCTTAGAAGTAAATTGGAAAAAGGCCAAAAGTGTGAGACTCTAGAGTTTATCATGTTATATAAATTTTGATTTTTGTTCTTTTAATTTGAAATATATTAAAAAAAATCCTCAAAAAATGTTGCTCATAATTGGATTGGATCACTTCTATAGGTAAATTGGAATAGATTGGATAATAATTTCCTAAAATCGACCTATAATTGAACCGAATGGAACATAGTTAAAATAAATTAGATTTCAGCTCACCCTAATATTTTCCACTCATATAAGAGAGTATTACGGATAGGTAGCCTTTTATTAGTGAACCATGCTTGAAGCCTTGAAAAGATATATATATTAGTCTTAATTTTGTTATAAATAACATTGAGAGTATATAATATTAGAGCTTAAGAATGCTAATGTTAAACCCAAAGAAATTGATGTGAGAAAATCTCTTCTCTTCTCTTTTTTACACTTCTCTTATTTCTTTTCTTTGTTCATCTTTCAAGTAAAATTAAGAAGCCTATTTATAGGCCAATACAATCAATCTTAGCCGTACACTTAATTGCCACTTGTATGACATCCATCCAAGAACCCCTAACACATTAATTGAAAATTTTTACCTAACTTTCGATGGTTTACACATTATACATGATGTAAAAGAAACAATTATTGAAATAATTTAATGGACATAAAAATAGTAAATATTTCATAATACTCCTCCTTAGATGTCCATTATACAAGAAAATGCCTCATTAAAACCTTACTAGAAAAAAAAAACTTTATAGATAAAAAAAAATCTAAGTTAAGGAAAAAGAGTACACAATTCTTGTTTTTGTTACGCTTTAAAGAGTACCTCATTAAAAACCTTGCCAGGAAAATCCAGTGGGACAAAACCTTAGCTAAGAAAAAAAGAGTACACGCGCAACTATCTCCCCATCATAAGTAATTCACTAAAAAATTCACTGAAAATCTTTGAGTCGGTGCATTCCAATTTTGTGCACCAATGTCTTGAATATTGTGGTAGGGAGTGATTTGGTGAATAGATCAGCCAAGTTGTCACTAGAGCGAATTTGTTGAATATCTATATCACCTTTCTTTTGAAGTTCATGTGTGAAGAACAATTTGGGTAATATATGCTTAGTTCTATCACCTTTGATATAGCCTCCTTTAAATTGAGCAATACATGCAGCATTATTCTTATATATCACCGTTGGAATCAGTCTGATAGAAGTTAATTTGCATGTTAATTGAATATGTTGAATCATGGATCTCAACCATATACATTCTCGACTTACCTCATGAAGTGCAATTATTTCAGAATGATTCGAGGAGGTAGCAGTGATCATTTGTTTTGTAGAACGCCATGATATTGCTGTGTCACCACTAATAAATACATAACATATTTGAGATCGAGGTTTATGTGGGTCAGACAAGTATCATGCATCTACAAAACCAGTTAGTTGTAATCTGGATTTATTAGAATAAAATAAACCTATGTCAGTTGTTCCACGGAGATAACGAAATATTTGTTTAACTCCTATCCAGTGTCTTTGAGTTGGAACAGAGCTATATCTTGCTAATAAATTCACAGAAAAAGATATATCAGGTCAAGTACAATTAGTAAGATACATAAGAGCTCCAATTGCACTAAGATATAATACTTTAGGACCAAGAATTTCTTCGTTATCTTCTCGAAGACAAAAAGGATCCTTATTTATATCAAGCATTCTGACAACCATTGGGGTACTCAATAGGTGAGCTTTGTCTAGATAAAATCTTTTAAGGAACTTTTCTGTATAAGTCGACTGATGTACAAGTATACCATTTGATAAATGTTTGATTTGGAAGCCAAAACAAAATTTTGTTTTTCTGAGATCTTTCATTTCAAATTCTTTCTTTAAGTACTCTATTGCCTCATTAATCTCTTCAGGAGTCCCGATGATATCCAAATCATCAATATATATTACAATGATAGCAAATCTAATTCCTGAGCTCTTAATAAAGACGCATGGACAAACGGGATTATTCACATATCCTTTATTTAAAAAATATTCACTAAGACGATTGTACCACATGCGCCCAGATTGTTTTAATCCATATAAAGATCTTTGTAATTTTATTGAACACATTTTCCGTAGTATTATATTAAGTACTTTAGGTACTTTAAATCCGTCAGGAATTTTCATATAAATATTACTATCAAGTGACTCATATAAATATGTTATTACAACATCCATCAGACGCATTTCAAGTCCTTCAGAGGCTGCTAGACTAATTAAGTATCATAATGTTATCGCATTCACCAAGGAGAATATGTCTACTCAAAATCTATTCCTGGTCTTTTTGAGAAACCTTGTGTCATAAGTCGTGCTTTGTATCTCACTATCTCATTTTTCTCATTACGTTTTTGTACAAAGATCTATTTTTACCTATTGAATTTATACCTTTAAGTGTTTGGACTACAGGTCTATATACTTCTCTTTTTCCAAGAGATTTTAGTTTTTCCTGGATTGCGTCTTTCTATTTTGGCCAATCATTTCTATGTCGACATTCTTTGATAGATTTTGGTTCAAGATCCTTGCTTTCATTTATTATATCAGTAGCTATTACATATGTAAATATACTATCAACAATAGTTGTATCTCGATTCCATTCCTTTCCTAAGCTGACATAACTTATTGAGATCTCTTTATTTTTAATATCATCCGGTACCTGAACCTCTTATGGAGTTATTTGTTTAGTTATGTCAACTGTTTGTTTTGGCAGCGCGGCTATTTCATCAGGAATATCGTCATCTTCGGGATGGCCAATTTCTATAATATATCCCTGTTTCTTCCTAGGAATTTTATTTTTAGAGCCAATTGGTCTACCACGCTTCATGCGTGCCTTAGACTCACTTGCTGTTATTCCCAAAGATTGTCCTATAGGAATATTAATCTTAGCTGGAGCATTTACAGCTGGTATATGCAATTTAGTCACTCTCTTTATATCGGTGAATGCATCAAGTAATTGATTTGCAATATTTTACAAATGTATAATTTTCTGAACTTCTAGTTCACATTGACTAGTGCGAGGATCAAAATAAAATAATAATAATGCATTCCAAGAAATTTCAAGTTATTTTTTCAGCTGTTGTTTTTCTCCTCCTAACGGTGGGAATATAGTTTCATTAAATTGACAATCGGTAAATCGTGACTTAAAAACATCATCCGTCAGGGGTTCAAGATATTTGATGATAGAAGGAGACTCAAAACCAACATAAATTCCTAACCTTCTTTGAGGACCATTTTGCTGTACTGTGGTGGAGCGATTGGTACTATACTGCATAACCAAAAACTCGCAGATGGGAAATGTTTGGTCTTTGACCAAAAATAAGTTGTAGTAAGGAGTATTTTTGATAGCCTGTAGGCGAATAAAGGCAGCAGCATGTAATATAGTATGCCCCCAAGCAGAAACAGATATCTCTATTCTCATTAATAAGAGTCTAGCAATTAATTGAATATATTTAATAAATGATCCAACTAAACCATTCTGTATATATGTGTGGACAACAGGGTACTCAACATTAATTCTAATTGACATACAATAATCATTAAAAGCTTGAGATGTAAACTCACCGGCATTATCAAGACGAATAGTCTTTATTGTATAGTCGGGAAATTGTGCTCTTAAACGAATTAATTGAGCAAGAAGTCTCGCAAATGCAATATTGCGAGTAGATAATAAATAAACATATGACTAAAGTGTTGAAGCATCTATTAATATCATAAAGTATCTACGTGGTCCACATGCTGGATGAATAGTCCCATATATATCTGCTAGAAATTTTGGAAACTAAATTTTCAAAAATAATTTTACCGAAAACGATGCAGTTTTGTAAATAATTCAAGAACGCAGTGGAATTGGTATTTTAAAATTTTCTTGAAATTTTACAAAACAAAATAAAACAGGATCGTTGATCTAACATAAATCAATTCATGGACCTTGGTTTAGATAAAACCTGGAATTGCTTCACAACCATTGAGCCTTCCCGTCTATTTTCTAGAGCCCGTTAAATGATCCGGTGTATGGGCACCTTCTTGATTCCCAACGAAAGATGAGTGGACGATCTGGAAGACACTTTTCCTTCTTCTTGATTGCACGTCTACGGCCATGGATATCTCTCCCTTGGCGGCCATGAACGAGCTCGGGATTTCTCCCGCGGTGGCTCGGCTCTCACTCTCTCTTTTTCTCTCTGTTTCACGCTAAGCACAATTGCTATGCTGTGGGTGGCGTGTGTCTCTTCTTTTTAGGCTTAGGAGAACTTTTCTCTTAAGTATTAGAGAGATGTAAACCCTTATGGGCTTATTGGGCCCAACTGACCATCTAATTAGTTATTAGGCTATGTGTGAGCTAGACAGGGGATCTTATGGATCCAAATAGTCTAAGCTCCAATGGGCCAACTGCCCACAGGCATAATTAACTCTTAATTATGACTGGGCCTTGTCCATTAATATTGGGGCACTCCACTATAGGCCCAATATTGCACTCTTAGACTAAATGTCATATATTTTCTGTGAAGCTAATTAATACTTTAATTAACTTGATCCATTTAGCATATACTATACCTGCAGATATACCCCCAATGCAATGCCGTACTAGCGAGGTGAAATTACCGTATTACCCCTCTAGTATATGTTTACCTTTGAGTTGCCATTTTTCATCTAATGGATAATAATTGACTATGGTGTTTGTAACTGCCCTTACAAGCACAGTCAAATTCACAAAGTGAAGACCTGGTGCCTGGTTTTTATTATCCAAGTCCTTGAAAAAACTCAAAGTGACATTATATGCATGGTGTCCAAATCATGAAAGGCGTTCTCGTCAATTCATAAATCTTATCTTCCAAGATACCAGAGTTCGAACCATACAATCGGAACTAGTCCTTTAGTAAGTCAAAAAGATAAAACTCATGAAAGCAAGTTCGACAATCACTAGGATTAAGGTAATCTTGCAATAGTGCTAGATTAGTGAAAGATAGAATATTGAG
>JXTC01000134.1:274861-310117 GCA_002914845.1 Trema orientale | reverse complement strand
GAAAGATAGAATATTGAGTTACGGCACTTAACCTCAAATTCTATTTTCACTTGGTCCAGTTCAATGCACGCATAACTTTCTTATAATGCACTAGTATTTCTATCCGAAGTCAGACACTTCGATGATTGGAGACTTCGTCAATCCCGTTGAAATAGACAACACTACATTCTATGGCAAAATAAAGTATTCCATCTTTATTTACAGAATGCGAACTTTTAATTTAGACATAATGAAATAAAGAATTTAGTCTCCCACATGTGAACACTTCATACGATTAATTCTTTATTACTCATTATTAGTCATGGAAACTTTTAGATGTTTGCATAATAGAAAACATAAACATCACATGTATATAATTGGGACATAATATGGAATTTATGAACAACAAATAGATAACACTTAAATCCAATAAACATTGTTTAAAATTCTAAACAAAGAAACTACTTTCTAGGGCATATTCCCAACAATATCTCCTTGAATTCTTTCTAGAAATGCTGGAGACTCAACTGTAATTTTCATTGGAGATGGCCTAATAATTAATTTGCCCTGAGGACAAGTTGAACAAAAAAATTCATTGGACAAAAGAATATTATGGTTCTTTAATGGATGTCCATGTGAGTTTTCAATAATTCTTCACATCATAATTGACCCAGGATGACCTAGACGGTCATGCCAAATAAAGAAAATTTTAGGAACATAATCCTTTTTGGTCATCACATTATATGATTCAATCGTACTTATAAATGTGTAATACAACCCAGAGGAAAAGGCACATAACTCTTCTAGTATTTGCTTCTAGCCTGAGATAATGAAAGTAATGTAGAGATACTCTATCTTGTTTTTATTTGCAGTCTTAATATGATATCCATTACAACTTATATCTTTGAAACTTAGCAAATTTCTTATGAATTTACTAGAGAATAAAGCATCATTTATAATTAATTTTGTTCCTCTGGATAGTATTATTATAGCTCTTCTAGAGCCTTCAATTATTTTTATGGTACCTGAAATTGTATTCACATTTACTTTTGATAATAATAATTTTATGAAATACTTTTTATCTTTAAGTATTGTGTGTGTTGTCGCACTATCTATCAGATAAATATGTTCATCATTGGTCTTCAAACTAATATTAGTGAAATCCATATTTCTTCACAAACTAAAGCAAACGAACTATAATTATTAGATAAAAGACATCATGAAATACATAACTTAAGAAAAGTAATACATTACATAAACAGGAATTAAAAATAGCACATAAGGATTACATAATCTAACATATAATAAACTTAGATATTAATGGCCCATTATCAATTTTTCTCGATTGGATTTTCAATAAAGTCTGAAATATACAAACAGAAAACATCCATAAGATCATTTTGTTCAACAAAGTTTATCTCTATGTTCTTTCCTTTTTCCTTCAGTGATGCTTGGTAAAGGTCAACAAGGTGTTTGGGTATACGACAGGTACGTGATCAATGTCCTTTTATACCACACATCTGTATTAAAGATTCTCAGGATTTTTGGATGGTTTGTACTGTGAGTTGCGGTTTTCTTGAAATTTAAAAAGTTATCGTGACCACCACGGTGCTAAGAAAAATTTCGACCATGACCCTTACCACGACCACGACCTCGATCACGACCATGACTATGTTTATAGCCATAATTAGTAGTTGATATAGCACTTACTTCAGGAACTACTGTCAAACCAGTCGGGCGAATTTTATAGTTTTTCATTAATAGCTCATTATTTTATTCAGCAGCAAGTAAACATGAAATCAATTCAGAATATTTTTTAAAACCACGCTCTCGATATTGTTGCTGCATGACAATATTCAATGTATGGAAAGTGGAGTATGTTTTTTCTAACATATCTTAGTCAGTAACTTTTTCTCCACATAATTTCAACTGAGAAGTAATTTTAAATATTGCTGAATTATATTCGCTGACTATTTTAAAATCCTGCAAACACAGGTGTATCTAGTCATAACGAGCTTCAAGGAATATTACAGTTTTCTAGTCGTCATACCTTTCCTTTAAATTTTGCCATAGCATAAATGGGTCCTTTACTGTTAAATATTCAGTTTTTAATCCCTCGTGCAAATGATGTTGAAGGAAAATCATGGCTTTTGCACGATCCTGAGTAGATGGATTATTTTCTTCTTTAATTGTATTTCCAAGATTCATGGCATCAAGGTGAATTTCTGCATCAAGTGTCCATGCCAAATAATTCTTGCCCGAAATTTCAAGAGCAACGAATTCAAGTTTTGTGAGGTTTATCATTGTGAAAACTATTATATCACAAAATATTATATAGTTAGGAATAAGAAACTCATAACTTTATCAATACATGGTCATAGAAAAATAAAGTACGATTACCTAATATATTGAATTAATAATATTCAAAGATATAATTATAAATATGTATATTATAGATGTCTATAATCAAACATATGGAATGGAAAACTTAATGTTAAAAGATTAATTGTAAGTACATAAGTATTGCCACAATAATAATTTATGGTAAGAAAAATGACGATAATTAGTATTTCAAATAACATCATATAAAGAAGTAATTCAATATAATACTAGAAAATTAAAACTTTTAAATTGTTAAAAAAGAAAATTACAGGTACTAAAACTAGAAATAAAGTATTATGTAAAGATATTGTTAGAGTATATAATATATACGTATATTAAATTGCTTATAGTAGATCTTCATTAAACTAAAAAGGATATTAATAATGCAAATATAGTAACTAATAAAATTAAACCTTGGCGAGATTATAACGGCTAGAGGCACATGCTGATAAAGCGCTATAAATAATATTGAGAGTATATAATATAAGAGCTTAAGAATGCTAATGCTAAACCCAAAGAAATTGATGTGAGAAAATCTCTTCTATTCTCTTTTTTACACTTCTCTTATTTCTTTTCTTTGTTCATCTTTCAAGTGAAATTGAGAAGCCTATTTATAAGCCAATACAATCAGTCGTAGCCATACACTTAATTGCCACTTGTATGGCATCCATCCAAGAACACCTAACACACTAATTGAAAATTTTTACCTAACTTTTAATGGTTTACACATTACACATGATGTAAAAGAAACAATTATTGAAATAATTTAATGGACATACAAATAGTAAATATTTCATAACAAATTTGACTTTATCATTATATAGGCTATAGATTGCTAGGCGGTTATTGACCCAATCAATCACCAGGAATTGAATATATGCTCTTGCTAGATTCAAGAGATGGATACATAGAGATATCCAAAAAAATATTTGCTAGAACCTACAAGAAATCAAATTAATAGATTAATTATAGATGGAAAATAACTGGAATGGAATATGAATTCAGTATTCATGGAAGAAAACAGAAGAGGGTAACCAAGTAACGTGTCATGCAATGACAAGATTAATCATACATAGTCACCACATTTTATCCACAACAACTATATATAATATTTATTTTCTCTACTTTATAATTTATACCTTTCAATCCTTTTTTATTAGTTGCGTACATAGACAGTTTCATTGTAAGATTCTAACCCCTTTTATAAGTCAACTGAAAAAATGAAAATTATAATATATTGTTTTTTTTTTAAAAAAAAAAAGGGGCTTCCGGGAGAGATTTTTTGCGTACGATGACACTTTATCTCTTTCTTCCGATCCATTGAATAACATAATATTCCACTGATCTCTAAACCAACGGCCAGGATTTTACTCCTCTATGATCTATTTTGATAGATACAAAGTTATTCTTTGCTGACGCTTTATTATTTTAAAAATCAATTACGAGGAACGTTCGCAAGAGGGTATAAGACTAGGGTCTTTTCCCACCACCAAAAAATCAAATTTAGTGACAAATTTTTTAGTCACAATAATTTTTTTTTTACTAAAAGAGATATTTAGCCATGACAAATAATTTCTTATAATTAAAAGATATTATTTAGTTATAAATTATTACTAATGTTATTTTAGTCACAACTTTTTGTTTATAATTGTTCGGGATCGGACCTTGTGTTCTGATTAATTAACGGGACCTGTGATTAATTAAAACAAAATAGAGGAAAATTGAGATTAAGGTTAGTGTACAGGTGTAAGAGTCATCACAACACTGTCTACGTGTCGAAGTCCTGACAGGCGGTCGATATAAAACGACTCTTCCTACAACGTTCTTGCCACGTTAGCGGTTGCAGGGATAACGTACTTACAATATAATAATAAATATGATAATGGCGTAATAATAACGTAAGTGTTATCACAACGCTGACGCTACGTATCGAAGTCCCGATAGGCGGTTGCAATGATGAACAACACTTCCCACGGCGTCCTTGTACGAAGGTGGTTGCAGAGATAACTAGCTTACGGATCGACGATAATATAATAATGCAGTAATAAATAAATAATCTAGTTGACGGAGGCGAATAAACCGACCATGATGTCAACTAGAAGTTAGACAAAGAAATAAGGTGCAGAAAAATAAACGGTTAGAAACTGACGAAGGCGATACCGTCCATGTGCCAGTTAGTTAGAGGGGTTAGATACAGAAAAATAAATAGTTAGAAACTGACGAAGGCGATACCGTCCATGTGCCAGTTAGTTAGAGAAGTTAGAATTATTAGGCGGTAAGACCAGCCATATTATTAGAGATAATGATAAATGAAATAATAATAACAGAAATAAAGGAGGGTTAGTGAGAGAACACAAAATCCCGAACTTGTGCCACAGGTCGAGCACGGAGTTCGAGGATAGTAGCTCGGGGCCCACAAATCACTAAAGTGCGAGGGTTATATGCTGCATGCAAAAGGACTTGTAAAGCAAGTTAGTAGAAAAGGCTACGTAAAAATAACCAGATAGTAGAAAAAGGTATAAAAATGGTTGGCTAGTAAGAAAATAATATAAAACTAATTATAAGATATAAAGTGATGTAAAATAATTGTTGGGCCTAGGATACGTGAATAAATAAGTGTGGGCTTGAGAAATAGATGTGTGAAAGTATCTAGGCCTATGTGAATATTTAGCAAAATATCAATACTAAAGGAACTTGATCAAGTTTTATACATGCATAGACATGCAAAGATGAGTACGTGCACATACATATATTTATATCAAATTAAATTAACAATAGGTGTATGTGTGTACGTATGAGTGTGAAGGCTTGATAGTCAAGTTATATGAAATGCATGCAAACAAGGATAAGACAAAACTAATGGTGCTAACAAAAAAAATGGAGGAAATGGAGACTTAGCTTCAGATTATCAAGCAAACCGAGATGATAATGGAGATGTTGATATTAAGACGACCAAGTAGTGGTAACCAGGGATGGGACCTTGGTGGTTTTAGATGAAAGATGGACGTTGGTGATGATTTGCCCACGGATTAGGGAGAAAGGAAGAGAGGGTGGTGGTGGTGATAATTTGGCCACGGCTTGGACAAGGGAACAAGAGGTGGTGATGATATTTAAGGGTAATATGAACACAATTAATCAAGACTATGGATGTGTATGTGAAGATGATTAGAAAGGCAATAGTATGATGGTGTTTAATAAAAGAAATATATAGAGAATGAGAGATGGTGGAGGCCACGGATGAGAACCAAAGATAAGAAACGGTTGGAGAGGAACGTGAGATAAAGTGGTGAGAGGGAATGTTTGCTTTGGCAGGAAGACAACACTAAGAGCAAGAATGAAAGAGAGAGAGAGCGTGAGAGCAAAGAAAATTGTATTGATGCTTTTTTTTGAGCTGAAAATCTGGTTACAAGCAAGGGGGAGCAACCTTATTTATAGGCAAATTTGCCTTATACTACAAGAGATCTTAGGCTAGAAGTAAATGAGGTGTCTACTCTTCATTAGTTTACTTAAACTGGAAGTACTTAGGTAACAAGTGCTTGTAACTACAAGAAAATTAGGTGGCGGCTCCTTATTGGTTTAGTCTGGGCTTAATGTTGAAGTGCTTAAGCAACAAGTACTTGTAATTGCAAGATATCTTAGAGATTAAGTAGATGAGGTGTCATCTATCCATAAGAACTTGTTGCATAAGCTCTTTCATTACAAGTAATTCGGCTTAATGCTTAAGCTAAAGAATATTCTAGTTCATTCTAGAAGCTTAGGACCGGTCTTGTTCTTGAGGAATAGGAGGCTCCAACGGCATGTAGTTTAGCTCGTGTGACATGTAGTTTCAAGCTTTGGTGGCATCATTCTCAAATGGCAGGTTGTATAGGCCGTGTGACATGTAGTTTGCCTTGGAACTATATGTAGTTTGGCTTGGTTTCAAGTGACACGTAGCTTGATCCGTACTACACGTAGTTTCTTCTAGGTTGGTGTCGTTTCCCTTGTATTACTTGTAGTCCGAGTAAACTGGCTTAGGTCTTGCTAATCTTTTGCTTGATTATCATACTTAAGGGTTAATCCAGAAAATCAGGAAAACCCCAAAACAATAATTATGAAATTTGTTATGATTAAAAGTACATTTAGTCACAATAAATTATTATTTTTGTAACTAAAATTTTCAACAACAAACTTTTTAGTCACGATATATAGATGATGGTATTCTTTTAGTCGCGAATTTTTTACTTTTAGTCATGAGTTTTGTTTTCACTAAAACTGAGATTTTTTGTAGTGTCCTTGGACAATCCAATGTATATTTTTACAAATTATACATCTAAACAAATGACATATAATGCCTTCCAAAACCTAGCTCGTAGGTGTTTGGTCTTTTTTCTTTTAAGATCATTTTCTTTCTGATTTTTATCATGTCATGGCCACATCTTTTTTTTTTTTCTTAGAGGGGGGGGGGGGGGGGGGGGGGGGGGGGGGAATTGAACAGTTAAAATTTAAAACTAAAAAAAAAAAGAAAAAAAAAACAGAATAAGAAGAGAAGAAAAGAGGGTTATCTAGATACAGTATTCCTGAATCTTCTATATATGTTAACAACGCTCCTAATTTGTATGAATTTAAGTTGGAATTGATCGCGCGTTAGTGAGAGCAAATAGAAACACTTGTTCGTAAATTATAATCCTTATTTTTTCTTTTCTCTTGCACCATACGCAAACTGCCATATATAAATATACATAATAGATAAACCGGCTTCATTCAAGACCTTAGCTAGGTATTTGGTCCAAGTGGCTGTGATAGCAGTTTTTCTCTCTGCTGAACCTTATGATCTTCTAGCTACTTCTTTCCTTCTTGAGATCAAAGTCAATATGTCCAAGTTTTAATTCCGGTAATAGCATCATCGAATATTGATCGGTTTTGATCAAATTGTAACAACCATGTCTGGAGGCCATAATAGAAATATTCCAATCCACGATGATGATGATGGTGATTATGATCATCCTTTGATTGATCGTCGGTCAACATCCGGTGATCCACCACCGAGATCGAGTCATGCTGCCGGTGAAGTACGTAGTTCTAGTTTGACTCTCAGCTCAAGCAAACGGTCTTTATTTATTCAATTTATGTTACTTTAATATGTGATATATATATTAGATCCAATCACTATGTTTAATTTATAATATTGTTATTGTTTTAGTTCTCTTACTTTACATAATTTTTGTTTTAATTTTGTTGTGTAGCAATCTTATAATATCATTGTAGCAGCCGAAGCAGCTGTCAAACAACAGGTACCGTCAATATACAATATTTGCTTAGTCTGTCTCAGATATCTCGTTATTTGTTTTATTCTAATAATAAAAATATGTGATCATATATATTGATTCGCCACACTTGCTAGAAAGAAAAGATGAATCAACAGCTGGCTGAGTGGCGGAACAAATTTTTGGAACTACTAAACCTGAAAAATGTAAGTAAATTAAGTAGCTAGGTCTCCCATTATTTACAAGCTTATTCTATTATAGTTAGTGAATATCTGATTTTGGTATATTATTAATATTATTGATTTCTGTTTAATCAGCATGATCAAGATCAACAAACTAGTAGTACTACTAACCCTAATATTTCAAAAGAAGTATTATGTGATATCAAATTTGATGAACATGGTGAACGGCGGATAAGTGAGAAGCTAGTACTATTAAACAAAAGTATTGGGACACTTGTCTACGAAGGGAAATACGAAGGTAGAGAACCACCAGTTGCCGTGAAATGCCTTGTCCTAACTCAATATGCTAAGGTGGACATTGAAGAAATGTTTAACAAGCTTGAAAAATCTGATGTTCCTCGTACAAATATCGCGAGGTATTACGGCTTGGAATGGGATCGAGACTTTGGTTATCTCGTTCTGGAGCGTTACATTTGCAATTTGGATGATTTGGTCCAAATATGTGATCCCTATGTTTATGAATATTTGGATATAAGTCCTGGTGATGATCATGAGGACCAATATTCCAGTACTAGAGCCAGACCTGTGACTGTGTATCAAGCAGACCGTTTGGAACCACTGAAAAATGTTCTGGGAGATGTTAGACTTAGCCAAGAAAATGGTCGTCCATCACCTTTGTTGTTCAAATTGATGAGGTATCATGCCTTGATTATAAATTAGCTGTAAAGTACTAGTTTCCTTTAGTATATCTTATTTAATTATGACAATTCATGTGGATTGAATATTAATATATGTATGATCACACATTTTTACTTTCTCTTAATTTTTGGAATATTTTATTTATATATAGGCATAAATGCAACATCATCGTCTATTGAATTAAATAATGCACAGGGACATCGTTTCTGGGCTTATTGATTTACATGAATTGGGAATAATTCACGGGGACTTAAAGCCTCAAAATGTCCTGATAACTAAGAGAATTAGAGGTTTATGTGCAAAGCTTTGTGATATGGGCATAAGCAAACGCCTTCTTGAGAATATGGCTTCCTCGAGTCACCATTCTACTGGCAAGTAGTTTCATTTCCCTGTTACTTACATGAAACATGTACAATATATATGATATACTAACCAATCGAGCAAATTATTTAATTATATGGTCCAACTACTTTGTTTGTTTGTTTTATTGGCTAATTGAGTACTTTAATGGCTTCTTACTGTAGGTTGTGGCACTTCGGATAACCAACCTCATGAACATGCCAGCCCCAAAACATTTGATGTGGACATGTTTAGTTTAGGTTGGATCCTCTTTTTCAGCATCACAGGTGGTAAGCTTCCATTTGTTGGTGACCATTATGACCGCAATGGGAAGGATATTGTAGAAAACAAGGTGGATCTGTTTTTGGTCAAGGATTTTCCTGAAGCTTATCATCTAATTTCTCTTTTATTAAGCCCTAGGCCTGAGCTGAGGTAACATATACTATATTCCTTCTCTCATCATAGAATTCGTCATTAATTAAATATACATAACAAGCACATGTGTATAAATACAAATATATATATATATCAGTATTACCAATATTTTTTAACACATGTACATATACTATAGATACTACTTGACATATATACGTTCCAAAATTAGACCATTTTGAATGAATTAGGCACTGTATTTGTACTAAATTACTGAATGGAAAATCTTGTATATAGGATAGGATGGTACAAATTAAAGTTCCACAAGAAAGATAGCAATATTGCAACATTATTTAAATTAATCTCAGCTAGCTCTTTTCATGAAATAACGTATATTTTCTCGCTTATTGTTTTCCAGGCCAAATGCAATTCAGGTGTTGAACCATCCACTGCTGTGGAATTCGGAGACTAGGCTCTCGTTTATACGTGACACAAGTGACATAATAAAAACGTACCCTGACCTTTTGCAAGCACTGGAAGCAACTAGGGCCAGAGCTATAGGTACAACATGGAGTACTGGGAAGAATAAAGTGGACGATAAAATAATCAATCACATGTCTCGTCATAGGTACTATAAGTTTGACCATGTTTCACACTTATTACGACTTATGCGAAATATGTTGAGTCACTACGAAGAACTTTCCAAAGATATCAAGGTATCATTTAGATTTCTTTTTTTTTAAAAAAAAAAATGCACTGCAAGTTAATTATAACACTCTCTAGTACTTATATATACATTTGGGCTGTAACGATTTCAGGAACTTGTGGGACCGGAACTCGAAGATCTCGATGCCTACTTTAAAATTCGATTCCCAGAGCTATTGATTGAAGTGTACAAAGTTGTATGCAGTCACCCATGTAAAGAGGAACCATGCTTCAGGAAATACTTCAGAGCTGGCAATGTCTAGTTTTGTAGCTAAGCTAAGTTATGGGTTTTTGGAGGACACTAACGACAAAAAGATTAATATCATTTTATACAAAACTTCCTATAGGCTATAGATAGTATATGTACTTATAGTCTATGAAACTGTCAACAGTCGAACTTTCTGTTGATAACATTTGAGTTTTGCCTTGGTAAAATTTTAGGCCCATGAGCATAATGTTATACAGACTACAGCTTTCAGCATTACAAAGATGAAATCAAACTTTGTTGAGAAAATTAGAAATTATATGGTAAATTTTTTTTAAAAAAAAATAATTGAAAAATGCCGGATTTTCATTTTTTCTTTTTGGAAAATCCCGGAATTATTTTGACTAACACCACTTTTAAGAATATTTACAAAGATATTACTTCCTATCCAGGGATTTATCAGGAGAAATTTAGGTAGATGACCAAAATTTTAAATTTGATTAAGTAGATGTCCACTTTTAAAATTTTATAGTTAAATGTCCACATATATATATTTTTACACTTGGTAGATACGCATATCTACCAAGTTTAGTTACTGTACTGAAATGCACTGGGTGTATAATTTTTTATACTTAGTATATAAAATTTTACACTTGGTATATATGCATATATACCGGACATTTTGCTATAACATTTGACAAATGGACATCTACTGAAATTAGGCCTAAAATTTGGTCATATTTCTATAAGCTCCATTTATCAACCGGGCGTCCTACAGAAATCATGGCCCATAGAATGAAATTTGAAAAAGGGCTTTTAGAAATGTGACAAAATTTTAGGCCTAATTTCAGTAAATGTCCCTTTGTCAAATGTTATAGCAAAATGTATGGTATATATGCTTAGATACCGAGTGTAAAATTTTATATACCAAATATAAAAAATTATATACCCAGTGCATTTTAATACAGTAACTAAAATTGGTAGATATGTGTATCTACCAAGTGTAAAAATATATAAACCTGTACATTTAGTTATAAAATTTTAAAAATTGATATCTACTTAATCAAATTTAAAATTTTAGTTATCCACCTAAATTTCTCTTTGAAAAATCCCGTATGGGCCAAACTGTTTGAGAAATCCCTGATTTATTTCGAAAAAAAATTTTTTTTTTCAATAAGATTTACAAACATACCATTTTTCTAAAAATTAGTATTTTTTTAAAACATACTTAAGGTAACCAATCAGATTACTTAGAATAATCAAGAGTTACTTGAGGTAACCGATCCGATTACCTACCTCAAGTAACTTGACCAATTACATCAAGTATCTCATTAACTAGTAAAAGTGATATTTTTGTAAATATTTTTACAAGTACTATTTTTCTAAATAGGTCCTTGATTTTTCAATATTTTTTAAAACTTTACCCTACAAAATCTAATTTCCTCCAATCGAATTTTTCACACTATGGGCCTTGATATCTGTAATAAGCCCATTTACTATTGCTAGTTTATATTGTCCTACTAAGGCATGTCGTTCTTAATCAGGTTTTGATTTGTCAATTCATTGTCGTTTAATGTTGTTTAGTACGTAGTCATTGTCGCTATTTTTGGTTTGTCGTTTAATCAACATTTCATTTTTCGGTCGTTGTCGTTTTTTAAGCAATTGTCTTTTTCTTCAGTTCCTTGTAATTTTATAGTGTCGTTTATTAGTAATCGCTTGCATCTCTCAACTCTAATCCCCATCCTCATGAACGAAGAAGATGACAATTAAGTAGTGACGGCGAAAAGGGTTCCTTTCTCTCTTCTCTTTCGTTAGCTCGATTGAAGACGACCAACAGTGGTTTGGCCATGATTATTCCCTGCTCTCATATTCATGCATAGGTTTGGCAAATTCAGTAGAAAAACTTGAATAAAAACCATGATTTGGGGTTATAATTGCTCTAAAAGAAATGGGTGGTTTTTTTTTTTTTTTTTTTTAAATGGTACAATAATGGAGAGGAATTTTGAGTTTGGGAGAGGCATTTTCTGGAATATGAAGAAGGGTTGAAGAAGATGACAAGACTACTACTGTGATTTCGGATTGAAGAATCATAATGGCTCAAATCAGAGGCGATTAGTCGATTAAGTCTTGGGTATTAGCTTATTAGTCTTTTTAATTATTTGTTTTTGGTTTTAAATTAAATCTATTAATTTGGATAAAGGGTATAGATTTTTTTAAATCTGAGATGTATGTTTCTTGGTTAAGATATATATAACTACAATATCATCTTAGCAGTCGACGCCACCAAGCAACTGATTGCATATATTATTTGTGTTCCGTTAATGTCTGCCTTTCTTAATTAAGTTGTCTAATTTCTCTTTTACATATATTAAATCTACTTATTAATATTTTTCTCAATATTAATGGGGCATGACCAAATTTTGGGCTAAATTTAAGTAAATATCCCTTTATCAAATGTTATAGCAAAATATCCAGTATATATGTTTATATACTAAGTGTAAAATTTTATATACCAAGTAGAAAAAATTATGTACTCAGTAAATTTCAGTACAATAACTAAAATTAGTAGATAAACATATATATTGGATATTTTGCTATAACATTTGACAAAGAAATATTTACTTAAATTGGGCATAAAATTTTGTCATATTTCTATAAACCTCATTAATATTTCATGTTGATTGTTCACACTTCCAGATAAAGGAGATCTTTCGGCGATCTTTAGCTAACATTTTGAAGAAGATTCGGAATATCGAGTCATGACCCCGTTAATACTATAGTCCAGGAAAAGCTCTGCTCCTCTAATCTCCATCTTCCTCTTCACCGTGGATGCCCTATACACCTACTTTGGTGAACTCCAAAAGTTATTGACTGAAATACTTGTATATACAGCGTTAGTGGATCACCATGCATCAACCCTTAAAAAAAATATTGGTCTTATTTTGTGATTATATATGCTCACACATCAAATGGCTAGTATAGATTAAAAGCAAGACTGTTATTTAGAGAATGTGAAATGATAAAATTACGAAGATTAAATATATCTGATAAACAAATAAACAAAAGAATCATTTCCTACGGTAAAGAAATAAAAATAATTTAATCCTTGGTAAAGGGAAAAAAAAAAAAAGAAAAAGAAAAAAACACTTGGCGGAACAAATGTCAACAAACATCAGTGATAGATTAATCATTCTCACCTCCAAATTAATATCTGCAAGAAAATTTTTTAGCCAAACGATGACTCTCCTAGCTACACCATTGATATACAATGTGTGTGTTTATAAATGTATTTTATGCTTTCACTCTATTGTCTAAACCAACAGCCAAAATTACCTCTCTCTCTCTCTCTCTCTCTCTCTCTCTCTCTACACCATTGATATACAATGTGTGTGTTTATAAATGTATTTTATGCTTTCACTCTATTGTCTAAACCAACAGCCAAAATTACCTCTCTCTCTCTCTCTCTCTCTCTAAAAACTATACACTAACTACAAATACAAGTCAAGCTTTTTGAGTTCATAAGCTTAACTAGAACGATTATTCGATTTAAGAACGATGAGATCTAGAACAATTTGTTATTTGTCATTTTCAAATGGTGCATTAATATAAAGTCAAATTCCAGCTTACTATATAGTTTATGGTTATCTTTACTAAGCTTTATGCTATAGGTACTAATATGACCTTTTTTTTTTTTTTAACTCTTCTGTTGAGTGAACTGATATGACATTCTAGCTTTGGTATTAGAAAATGAAGCATAGAGTCAAGGTTGGTGAGTTCACATAGTTTTGTGACTTGATTAATTGAGTTATTGACTAATTAGGATTTTTTCGGTCAATTCCCAAACAAAGTCAAGAAGAAAAAGTTTATGATCAGTCGGAAAATTGTTTGCCGGAGGATGACTTCACAGCCTGCACCATTGAAATTACAAGCTACGTAAGCTTTCTTAATTCAAACTCAATTTCCAAGTCAAATTCCAACTTACTATACTAAATTGTTGATATACATAAACTTAAAAACGAATAAAAAAGTGACAAATAATGCAAAAACATTGTATAGTAAATTAGTAATGAACTTTTTCCTTTTTCTTTTTCCTTTTTTTTTTTGAAAAAACAAATTGACATATGCATGGAAGTTTCATGTTAGGTACCATATAGTCACTAGTTGAGGTCTTTCATTTCGTTTTCCAATCAAAACAAAACCATTTTCTTGGGTAATATCTAATGGGATATTACCAGTTTTGAATCTATATAAAAGGTCATGGTGAAAAATAATAAGAAAAGTTATAAAGAACTTTAAAAAAAAAAAAATCATCTTTTCGTGAAAAATTGAAAACTCAACATTTCCCTTATTGATTTTAGTTTCTCAAATTACCTATATCATCTTGAAGTGTTTGTTCATAAATCTTTTTATTTCTACATGCTGAAAGGACGACATTATTAATTAGATGTCAATCAACTAGGTTTAACCCTATAATCAAGTCAAATATGCACACGAAACTCGTGGTAGAAGATGATGTTCAACGGGAATCGAGCCCAATATTGAGAAGTGATTTCTTCTCTGGTTTTATGCTCGTCTAAGGGTTTAAATATAGTACAGTGAAGTGAATTTTTCTCTAATTTTGGATCAACTTTGGTCAAATTAATACATTTTTTTATTATGATTAATCATGAGTATTTAAGTTATTTTATAAAAGTGATATGGGAATTAAGGGCTCTTGTATGTTAATAACATTATGGAATATTGATGGTATATCACCAAAAAAGTATTAGATATCTTTTTTTATTTTTATTTTTATTTAATTTTTTAATTTCTTTGCTCGAGAAAAGGGTGCTTATATATTGAAAGGGCTGTCTGCCAAAAGACTAGTTGAGTAGGAAACAAATATTGGAAGAGAGGGAGAAATGAGATTAGTTGAGTAGGCAGAGCTTGATTAAAATTAAAGAAGAGTAATTAGAGAAAACTATACCTAATTGCGGATAAATAGTTATTCCTCTCATTTAACCAAAATAGGGAAAAGTCAATCCATTATATAAATTAGAAGAAAAAGAAAGAAGCAAAATACATTGTAGAAATGAAATTTATCTTTATGATTCAATTATTTAGAGAGATTAATGAATTGATTTAAAAAGTAGAAAATATATATATTTGTCTTTGTCTGCCAAGTGGTATCATCATAATTGAGAATGACGATTGCCGATATCAGCTTTGATATATAGAATCGTATAGAGAACCCGTCAATTCTGAGGAACTATTCATGAAAACTACATATATATGCAATATAATATAATTTATAATTAGCATATATACAAGCCCTTCACCTTTCAGGGGCAGTTCCTTTAAGCCGGTACTCCTCCCTCGACCTTGTATGCTTTTACTTTCTTAGATCACAGTAGACATCTCTAAGTTGGTATTCGTAGCATGTATTATGAAAATAATTATAGTTTTAAATTATTCATCATTTTTCATTAAAGTTTTTACTGTTAAATTTCAATTTTCTTAAATCCCGGATCAAATAATTAACCGTTTAATTGTGATGGCTTTGATGTATACAGATCTGGTTGATGGTCATGATTCTGCTTCAGTATCTTCATCAGGCGGGGAAGAGAATGATCGATGGTTTGTTTGTTTATTCATTTTTTTCATTTAACTTACTATTTTTTTCTTTAATTTTTGCATGCAGAACTACATATATATATATATATATATATATATATATATATGTATATGCCCTTTTTTTTTTTTGTTCTTAAACTTGCTTGTATAATATATTTCTTTTTTCTTTTTTTCTTTTTTTCTTTTTTTTTTTTTTGGGTTTAGGAACCTCATCACAATACCATTAGTACATCAGCCGAAGCTGCAGACTCCAGTAACACCAACCAACGGTTTGTACATATATATTATTGAATAAATACTGTTTAATTAATTTTTCTAACTTCTCTTGATCAGATCATTATATTTAGTCAACTAATTGATATATATTTCATGTTGATTGTTTGTTTAGACTTCCCAGAAAGAGAATATCCCTAAAACCCCTGGTTTTGAGTTCTGGAAAAAGCTCCGCCAGAAACGTGTAAGAAAAACGTCAAACTCTCTCGTATATTTTATATGTATATATATATATATATATATTTCTGTTGGAAAATAACTCTAAGTAATATATCATTCGAGTATAATCTTATATAATAATTTTCTAGGAGGTAGTTAGTAGTATTTGATTTTACTTAACTCTTATGTATGTACATATGAATATAAATATAGCAGGTCCATCAAAGTCAAGGAAGCGTCAATAAGGTTGTTTCAGTTTCATCAGCACCGGTCAAACCTCCGTGCAATTTGGAAGACGTAATATGTGATTCACAAAGTAGCTCCAGTACTCATCGCAGAGACCGAATTAAGGTTTATTTATTTATTTATTTATTTATTTTCATTTAATTTAAACTATTTTGCTTATCATTCCATTCATTCAGGCAGTCATATACCTAGTTTTATCAATCTGTCTGCGAGTATTATCTGGTTTTATATACGTACATACGTGTATATAGTACACGACCACGATGTTAAAAAAAGAAAAGAAAAAGGATGTAGATACTATTATACATATTTCATCAAAAAAAAAAAAAGATATTATTATTTTTAGGCAAGCAGGCACGTAAGCAGCACTTTTAGGAACCATGTGGGGTATAATTAAACGCGTCTTACGGAATTGTGGCCGGTTATCGGGTGAAATTTTATGGGTTCCACAAACCTTTTTATTTTTTAATTCAAAATTAGCCATAGCCATCAACCCCATCTGGGGAATCTTATGGACAGTAATTATGTGAGGCACATGCACTACACATATTTACCCATATCTGTATCTATCTTCTACTGTTGCATAGAGGAAAATGAATAAGTAGTTACGCATAATAATTATTAATATTATCTCAAGACCTTGGTCTCTAAACTCGAAAGTGACATTCCTTTCTTAAAATTTATTTTTCCTTTTTTTTTTCCAAAAAAAAGACCAGTTTTCCTCAATTTATTACAAATTTAATTACTTCTATAGATCAAAAAGTACATTTTTCTTATCGAAAAGAATGAGCTATTAATTATTGTATATAAATCACATTAGTAGACTTCCTTCAAAAACAAAAATAAATCACATTAGTAGACAAAAGCAATAAATAAAAGCACACTGAAAACAAAAAAGGGTTATATTTATTACATTATTTTTCTATTCGAATTTTTGATTTACATAGCAGTAGTAGTCTTAAATTATATAATTATTAAGGTAATGACTCATTTGTCAAAAATTATTAGTTTGTTAACTGAAAATAATCATAGACAAAGTGTATAATTAAATATTATTAACTTCTAAGTCAGAATTTTTTTTAGCTATAATTATTAAATTGTATGTTTTGTACAAGCCTCATTTTAATTAAAAATTTAACAATTTTTGAAAAAAAAAATAGTCATTATTGTAATAATTGTATAAATCAACTTGGTAATTTATTGTGTAAATTAAAAATTTAGAACTGTATTTTTATAATAATTTGTAATAAAATGATAATTATTGTAATAATTACATCATTCAAGTATCATCGCTGCGTCATTTGAAAATTGGTACTACAAAATTCGGGACTATCAATATTATTAACTAAAAAAAAAAGAAGAAAAAAAAAAGCATTAGTGATCAAAGGACCCCGCTTTAAAAGTAAGACTGTAAGAGATAGGGATAGAGGTCGCCATAGGAAAAGTAAACAACACCTATCTCTAACCCTACCCCTTTTAACAATAAAGTTCCAGGAACCGTGTGGGACCGTAGGTTGAAATTAAACGCAGTTTATGGAATCGTTTATGGAATTGTGGACTGGTGAAAATTGTGGGTCCCAAATCTTTTAATTTCTTAATTCAAGATTAGCAATAAGCATCAACTGTATGGCCCCACGTAGGGAATCTTCTGGACATTAATTATGTGAAACACATGCAACCCACATACTTATCCATATCTAGGGTTGTCAATCCTTCCTGCGGGGGTCCCGTTTCTAGTGGGGCGGGTTCGAGAGCTCTTAACGGGGATAGGGCAGGTTCTCATCCCTGGGGCGGGGACCGGGTGTAGGGGACGGAGGAGGGATTCCCCACCCGTATACTTACATATTTTAATAACAACTATTGAAAATTTGAATTATAAATATAATTAGCATAATATCATGATATTAGTGTAATGAATAATACATATTATGGTGTTTAACATTTATTTTCTTTTTCTTTTTTTTTTTTAATTAATATAGCGGGTTTCCCGTCTGAGACTCTAACCCCAAAAGAATTTGGCGGGAAGGGATGAGGACAGAGGGCATTCCCGGTACCGTATCTATACTTATTTTCTACTCTAACATATAGGAGAATGAATAAACAGTTGCCATTACATGCTTTGGTTATTTTCTTTTTTTCATTTTTTATTTTCTTATTATATGAAACAGTTTATTGTTTATTATAAGTTGCTTTTGCATATTCATTATTCGGTACCTGTCCCTAGCAATTAAAAAAAAAAAAAAAATCCACAACTATCCTGAATTTATTACAAATTTAATTACCTCTATAGATCAAAAAGTACGTTTTTCTTGTCCACAAGAATGAGCTAATTAACTATTGTAAATAAATCACGTTAGAAGACAAAAGCAATAGACAAGCAGAGCACGCAAACAAAAAGAATAAAAAGAAAAAAGAAGCGTCATTAGCCAGAAGACCCCATTTTAAAAGTAGGGAATAGAGGTAGCCGTAGGACCTGTGGATCACCGTAGAAGTGAAGCTCCTGACTTCACGTATTGTAGGATGTCATTAGAATTGCTTTTTTAAAAAAATAAAAAATAAAAAATAAAAAAAAAAACCTAAAATGGCCTTGATCTTTTTTAATAAATTACTTACCTGGTTAAAATCAACCTGCTTAGGCCCGCCACCCACCAACCTTGTAATCTACTTGCTTCACAATTACTATTACGGGCCGTATCACTAATAATTATTATGGTCCTTTTCTTCTCTTTCATTGTTTTTATTATTGATTTCACTTTATGATTATTTGTCGTTTTCATATTTTTTTTTATCAGTTTGAAAATTAATTTGCCCACAAGAGGGGCACGTGCTTCCAAACTGGTATTATATATATATATATATATGTTTGTATATAAATATATTTGCACCCATATTTTAATGTATGTTCCTTGGTTAAGATAATCTAATTATAATTTATAATAACTTCTTAGCAGCCCACGCCTCCAAGCTTGCATTTATTATTTGTGTTCATGTTAATTTCTGCCTTGCTCAATTAAGTTGTCTAATTTCCGTTTCCATATATCAAGTCTACTAATCAATATTTCATGTTGATTGTTCACACTTCCAGATAAAGGAGATTGTTCGGCGACCTTTAGCTAAGATTATGAAAAAGATTCGGAATATCTTCGAGCACTGCTGGAATTGTGTAAGGAAAATGACTCTCATTTATTGATTAGAGTAATGACATATATGTTTGACAAATTATTCAAAATAATTTGACTAACATGTTTTTTTTTTTTAACTCTGGACTAATATGTCATTATAGGGTTAAGTACACTAATATAGGTAGAGTGCTACTAGCCTACTACATATATTTGTGGAAAAAGAAATAATTTAAATAATATGGCATCATATAGCTTATTAGTATCTAATGTTCTTTGTTTAACCCATGCGTACTTACCCCTTATAGTTAAAAAAAACCATAATTCAAGTTATAAATTAAAAAAATAAAATGTCCTGGATTTTAGAATACATATATATATACACATTCACAAAGATAAAGATTTGAGGTTGAATTGTGGAATCCACCCATATCAAAATATTTTTGGATATCAACGAACCAGTCCTACACAATTATATTTGATGAGTCTCATCCATTTTTAATATATCTTAATTTCTATCAACTAATTTTCACATAATTTTTCTAAGATATAGTGATAACTATATTTGATTTAAATATCTCCGTTATACCAGGGCAATTGTAAAGAAAACATCAATGATCCTTATCTTCCACCAGTAATTAAGTGGTATGACGGTGACCTTGACCTCGTACAAGGTTGCAATTTGGAAGATGTTGTCAAAGCATGTTCTGATTCTCAAAGTGTGCCTGTAAAAGGCAATAAGGACCGTTTGGTAATACTGAAGAAAGTTTTGGGAGATATTGAACTTACCAAACATGGTCGTCCAACATCTGTCTCAGTCAAGTTTATGAAGTACGTACTATACCATACTATATATGATCATTGTTACAATTATGACTTATAATAGTCTTTGAACTGAAAGGGTGTGACATTTAAATAATGATCTATATATATATATATATATATATATTTATTCTCAGGGATATCGTTTCCCAGCTGGCCGAGTTACATGCATCGGGAATAAGTCACGGGGACTTGAAGCCTCAAAACATTTTCGTAATTAAGGGAGTTAGACGTTTATGTGCAAAGCTCTCTGATATGAGCACAAGCAAACGCCTTCGGGAAATGTTGACTTCTTCCTTGACTCAGATTGGTAAGTACTTCATACACTATATAGCAATATAGCACATATACTAGTGTGTATTTTTTTTATTAGTATTTATAGATATTGTTTTACTCAGTTGAAATTCATCACGTGCGTCTTTTCATAGTAAAAACAAAGAAAGATAAGCATTAAATAATGATTATTTATTTTTATTTTTTTCCAACAACTCAAATTATAGTAATCGTTAGATAATAATCCAACGGCTAAAAAAAAATTATAAATAAGTGAAAAATAAATAAACTATTGAATTGGAACCATATCTATACACATGCACAAACTAAACTCGTCAATCAAGCTATACTGTATGGTACAACGAATTTTCTTTTTTATCATAATAAATGGATAAAATGATCACAATATTGTATTTCATCTTCTTATTTGTAACACATTATTTTATGACATTTTTCCGATTAAATAAGATAACATATATAATTAAAGCTTATTATTATTCAGTTTTGGTCTATCTGATAATTTTCAGACTTAATTGATTTAAGGTTACGGCCACCAAAGAAGCGCAGGGGACATGCTTATGCTAGGCTGTGTTCTTTTTTTCTACATCACTGGTGGTAAGCATCCAATATTTGGTGGTGATCAAAACAAAGAAGTTCAGAACCTGTCTTTGTTGAAAGATTTCCCTGAAGCTCTGCATCTTATTTCTCTCTTGCTAAGCCCCAGTCCTGAATTAAGGTAATTAAAATAAAGAATATATAAACTTGTTTACTTCTTCAATCCATAAATATTTATTATTACCTAGCTAACACATCCAATTAATTTGAATTTTGAAACTACATACGTATGCAGGCCAAAAGCAATTGAGGTGTTGCACTTTCCACTGCTGTGGAAATCAATGAAGAGGCTTTCTTTTCTGTGTGACACATATGACCTAATTGGAAACTACCCTCTTCTTTTGAATGAGCTTGAAGCAGTTACCCTTAAAGACATCGGTGCGAATTGCGAGGGAAAGCCTGTTTTCAGATGGGACCGAACAATGCATGAAGGCGTAATGAATCACATGCTCATTGATAATATTACAGGAGTCCAAAAGTATTATTATAAGTATTACAATATTCCGGACTTGTTGCGGTTTATGCGAAATCTGAAGACTCACTATATACAATTTCCGAAAAATGTCAAGGTAACATACTAATCAAGGTCTAAACTTTTTTTTTTTTTTTCCCTTTTGGTGAGTATAGTAATTTTTTTTTTTTTTTGGTTCTTTAATAATTCAGGAACTTATGATAGGAGTATCTCAACGTAAAGATTTAGATGCCTACTTTACAAGCCGATTCCCGGAGCTCTTGATGGAAGTTTACAAACTTGTGCGCAAACACTGTGAAAAAGAGGAAGACTTCAAGAGATATTTCAAAAGCACTAGTGTCTAGTTTTGTAGCTTTCGCTCTATATATATATATATATATATATATATATATATATATATATATATATATATATATATATATATATATATGTGTGTGTTTATNTACCTATTAAAACCCCACATCGTCGCCAATCACTTCATTTTTTGGAGGAGCAGTCCGCGGAGGACTAGTCCGCCAATTTGTTGTATCCGTTAGATGGTCCATATAGCCTTTTAGAAAACATCCGAGGGCTCTTAAAGGAAGGGCAAAATCGGAGGGTAGCAAATGTTTGCAACCCGAACAATATTATACGAATACATTTATATGATATTAGTAGGTTTAGTATTATAGTTCCGCCGATCTTAGGAAGAACCTCCACTATCCCACCAAAAAAAAAAAAAAAACCAATATTTTTAAAAAACAGCGTACTAAGTTCCCAGATTTGTGTTCAGGGTCAGATCACCATAGAGGGCCATTATTATTAAAGCTTAAAGTGGATATTCCACTAACCCGCTGGTGCAAAATCGACTAACCAAACCTGATTGCTTGGCTCTAATTAAGGTACGCAAATTAGGAGATTTTATTGGTTGGCTCCAAGGTATGCAAATTTAAAGCTTTAAGTTTTATGGAACATTTTTTATTTTATTTTTTGGGTTTGTGGAGGAGGGGTGAGTGTTTGGATGAAAAAAGTGTCTAGTTACTAGTTTCAAAATGATGTCGTCCATTTCATTCAAGAAAGAGCACTAAAGTTTTTGCTGGCATATTTTGGCAACTATACAAATTTTTTAGTGTATTTTTCAACATTGTGTCCGGTTTTAGTATTTCTCGGGCATGCATCTGTTACTAGCAGTCACTCATGGAAATTCGGAAGTCTAAAAGCTTGTTTGGCATTATTTTTTATTTTCTGTTTTCAAAATTGTGTTTTCAGAAATGAGAACAAAAATTGTTTTATAATGTTTTTAGTGGTTGGCAAATGTTTTCTAGAAACATTTTTTAGGGAAAAAAATTATATGAATATAAAAATCATATTTGTATTATAAAAAATATATTTAGAGAGAAAAAGTCAAAAGAGATTGACTAGAGATAAATTCAAGTAAGGGAATGAGAAGAGAGAAAGTCACAAGAGAAAAAGGTAATGAAAGATAATAATAAGAGAGAATAAGAAAATAAAAAGTATCGAGAAAGATAGAAGAGAAAAAAACTAATGAAAACACACAAAAGAGAGTAATAAGAATGCATGGGGATAGAAAATAAAGATAAAAAAGTTATAAAAAACAAAGTAGAAATAGAGAATGAAGAGATTTAGTGTAATTAAAAAAATGAAGGGTTAGAAAATGATGAGAGAGAAAGTAATGAAATAAAATAAGGAGAGAGAAAATAATGAGAGAGAATGAGGAGAGACAAAGTAATGAGAGAGCATGAGGATTGAGAGAACAAAGAGAGAAAAAGTGATGAGAAAGAGTGAGGAGAGAGAAAGTTATGAGAGAGAAAATTGATAAGAGAAAATAATGAGAGAGAAAGTTACGAAAAAATGTGTATATCGAAGTTATATGAAAGAATTTTTATTTTTTATTTTAGAAAAAGAAAAAGTTAAGAAAATACCTTGAAAATAACATTTTGTTGTTCTCTGAACTTTCTGTTTTTTGTTTTTTGACTCTGTTTTTAAAAACTGTTCTTAAAGAAAAATGTCAAATACCCAGAGAATAATTTTCTGTTTTTAAAAAACAAAAAACTGTTTTTTAGTTATGATGCCAAACAACCTCTAACTCACTTTAGTGCTTTATGCTCTGTCTTAGATGTAGAATGCATGTATGTGTTTTTCTGCCAAAAAGAGAACGCTTGTTTCAGTCCCAAAAAAAAAAAAAAAAAAAANGAAAAAAGAAGAAGCAGAGTATGAGAATACACAAATATAAATACGTGTTATTATATTTACTAGATGGTACTGGTAATATATATATATATATATATATATACGCACACATTATCTTAGTTGTACTCGTTGGGTGGCTTTCCATGAAACTAATTTGCAATAGTTTTGTATTGATTAGTCGGATTTTATAAGCAAATAGTTGTTATAGATTATTTTGCGGATTCGAAATGATTGGCGGAGGAGTCATGCTTTGTTTAGTAGGATGAATGTTTCATTTTTTTGAAATACAAAGAGAGCCTAATAACTGTGCAGATAGAATGGGTAGAATGGCTTCTTTTGGTATTAGAAATCTAGTTAGGATATGGTGGAGTTCACTCTCGGACTCTCTTTTTCCTTGAGTTAATTGGGAGTGTTTGGGATTACCTTTCTATAGGTTCATTTAATTTCCATGCTATTGTTCTTGTTCTTTTTTTCTCTTCTACTAATAATCTTGCCTATCAGTTATTGTGATCTGTGTTTGGTATTCATGTTCACTTTCCCCTATAGTTTGTTCCACCACCCGCCCGAGAATTTGACCAACATATAGCACTAGTTAGTTTCACCATGCTTATTTAGATAGATATATCGTTAGAAGGACCTCCGCTCAACCTTTTTATTTTTTTATTTTTTTCAGTTTGTTAGACTATTCTCTCTAATTCTTTTATGCTATAATTAATTCTTCCTAGCAGGTAATAAGTAGGATTTCTAATTTGGATTTGTTTATTAGGACTCTTTTCACTTTTCTGCATACTTCAGATTTATATGAGTACTGGACTCGGGATTTTTTTTCCAGTCTTGGCTTGTGTTTCGTTAATCCGTCGATCAAGGTAAAGCTTACTTTGTACTTCTTTCTGTTGATTTTGTATATCTTTCTTCTCTCTCTTTCCACTCTTTTGCACCGACCTTTTGTTTGGCTTCTATACATAATGAGAATTCCTTAAGGCTGCATTTAGCATGTAAGATAGAATAGAATAAGACTATTTTAATAAGTTGGATTGGATTATATTGAATTGGATTAGATTAAATTGGATAAGATGGAATAAGTTATGATTATAGTCTAATGCTATCTCACGTTTGGTATGCTACTTTTAGTTAGGGATAAAATTAGCATTTGTGCTTATATTTTTAACTAAATAACAAACGTATGAAGATTGATTTTTAAAATTTTGAAATAAATAATTAATTTTTCGAAGGTTAACTTTAAAATTTTTTAATTAAATTTTAAAATAACATATAATATCATTTATAGAAAAAAAAAATAGTTAAATTAAATTTTAAAAACAAAATAAAAACAGAATAATAATTATATCATCTCATGCATACATATCGAATTGTCTACACTGTTCACCATTAAAGTAATATAAAATGCTACTAAAAACAAATACTTGGCTATTTAGTTTATCTCTTTCTCAAAAGCATCATAACAAACTCAGCTTTTTCTTTTATATAATGTAGGGAATCAAAGACACTAACAGTGTACAATTTTGCAACATGTCCAACATATCATACAATCTTCCACAGGTATCTCTAGCCTCATTAGCTCCATGAAAGAAGCTCCTCCTTCATGGAGTTATGTTGATCATATTTCTCTGTCCTTGTACTGTTAACTATAACATCAACTATCCTTCTCCACTCTAAGAGGACAAAAAAAAAATCTGAGAGTCTTACTAGGAAAATCTTAACCAATCAAGACAATAATAAGAGGTATATAAACCAAGAACTCTCTACAACCCACGATCTAACATATAAACTGAAGAAATTACAGAATTTTCTACACATACTAAATACAAATAATCACCTATATATGTACTTGGGTTGAGGCCAAAAACAACTGAAGTACTAGGAAGGGAAAGGTTGTATCAGGTGTTAAGACTCCAAATATCTATGCCTCACTTTGTAAGGACTAAAATCTCAACCCTATTTCCTGCAATTCTCATCCATAAACCACTCGAAAATCTCAAGCAAAATAATAGCAAAATCATTAATACCCCAATTTTAGAAAGTGTCATAGCTACAAAATAGGTAAGTGACAGACTCACTGTTCAAAATATCCCAAAAAATTAAAAAAGAGATGCTTCAGAGGTTTTCACTCCTCTTTTTAAATTTATAGAATCTTATTGCCCTCATATGCAAGCATGCACATAAATTATTGCGTAAATTTTCTAAACTCCAATCTTATGGCCATGAAAGTATTAGCCAAAAGCAATATTCTCAAGCATAAATTGTTGCCAAGCACCTGTTGCCCTGTAGTTTTAGCATTAGAAATTCAAATGCATAAAAAAACACCATACGCATGATATTGTTTCTGATGTTTTCTTTCTCCAATAGTATGATTCCTCGAAGTTGTTTTTCGAATTGGCCAATAAATCTTTAGAACATCATCGAGGAAAAACGAGGAAACACCCGAAGTGCCTCTGGGATCTATACTTGTTACTTTTGATAAGATTACATGATAGAGATTGAAAAATACATATATATATATATATGTATATTACCGTATGTGAGCGAGCTGAAAAAATAAGGAATACACTATTGATTATAAATATGAAGAAATCTTACAATTTTGTCGTACAATTCTCCTCCGGTTACAAACTCAAGAATTATAAATATCTTTGATTGACGAACTAAAACCCGAAACTCAGGAAGGAGTGTTAGAAAGAGTAAGAAACAGAGTGGAAAAGAATAAAGAATATAAGGCAACATTAATTTGTTATAGTCTGATAAGCATACCACATGAAACCTAACTATATTTGGATGCCTGAGAATATTCATTATGGATATCTCTCTTCTAATCTGGAGTCCAAAACCCAAAGAAGTAATTCAAATTCATCAATCACCCAAGAAATAATTAAGACCAAATCGACTTACATCATTAGTCAAAAACACGAATTTAAATTAAGTACATAAAAATTTCAAACAAACTCTTAGAGACATAAATCAATATGCTTAATCTGCAAAATTTCAGCCAGTGTTTTAGAATGGGGAAAGTGCTATTGGCTAATACCTTCATGGCCACACTCTCACTGGTCTCTGTAATTTTAGCAAACTTAACCTTGGCAAATGTTCCTTCGCCAATAGTTCTGCCAACCTCATACAAAAGAAAAACATGGGCAAGTTCTTCTTGATCAACTAAGTATATGGTGCATATATAAACATAAATACGAGTATATATCTATACAAACACCAATTATTTGATCATTCTCATCTTTGATTGTCATCATCCCTTATAAATGGGTTTATAACAAAAGTTGCTTATTCTTAGTCTAAAAATTAAAGCAAGAAAGGTTCTCAAACTTAACCATTGATATTTGAACGCTCCAAATGGCTCTGTTAAACAATTCTCCATCAGACATTATAACAAATATGAAGTATGCCATGTTGAAATAATTTCCATAGAAAAAAGATGCATATGTTCAAGTATAATTTTCCTATTTTTCTGAATTAAAGCAAATCAAAGACAACTAACCACAAAATTAAAATCCTAAATTTCAATTTCCATTTTCCTTTTCTTTCCTCATTCTGCCATACCCATGTTGAACAAACTTGAAATCAGATTTAGGACAGAGAGAAAGAGAGTGAAGGAGAGAGAGACTTGAACCTTTGAGAGCCAGGCTATGGTGCGACCAGAGGATTGACAAGAGAGGGGAGAGGCCCTAAGTTAAAGCTTGCTTTTGAATTGCATGATCTCAGAGATAAGTTCCCTATTAGTTATTTGCGGGGCATTCTTTTTTTTTTTTTAAGCAATATCCCACAAGTTTTGAATATTAATTCTGATTTTTTCTTTCTTTGTTTCTTTTTTTGGGGTTGAAATTTCAGGAGGTTGGACTTCAACGTTACAAGATTCAAGGAGAACATCGTGCTGCTAAATTTGTCCGCCATCTTGGTCGCCTAATATGCTTGATCTAGCACGATAGTTCTGTCCTCTGATGGACGAGCCATGGCCTTAAGGTTCAAATTCTCCTCCAACTCGCTTATTTTCTTTTTTGTAGGACCAATACCTGTTTCATAGTACAGAGTGGTGAAGAGAAGACACTGGGGTGAAGTTCAATCATGGTAAGACAGAATAAGTCCACGACTCTGTAGCTGTGGATAAGAGCCATAGTCAAGCTATGGAGACATCCCAGATGGTTGGAAAAGCCGCCTGAGAAAAATGAAGCTGAAGGATTATGGAGGTAGGTGCCTAATAATGCTTCAATTTTTCTGCTGGGTACATGGAAGAAGCCAAAAAGGAGAAGTTTCTATACAGTCGCAGTGAGAAATTAGAACTGGTTTTTGGGTTGACAAACACGGCAGGGACTACTGGTAGTGGGATATCTTATGGCACAAAATATTATGGTAGCTAAAATCAATTGAAAGATATTTATGAAACTACTCTCCAGCTTATTATAAATTTATTGATCTTGGGGTGTATTCAAGTGAGTATAAAATGTGCACTCACATTTCAATCCTCCCCTGATTTGTCTCTTAACATTCTACAAAAGCACAAGTTGGACCAGCTGCCCTGATAACAGAAAAAGTACCAGTGCAACTATTGCTTCCTTGGGCCAAATCTAATCTCCTGGTTTTCAAGCATACCTACTAGTGTTGACTCAGACTTATGTGGTTGGCAAATGTTGCAGCTGAACTAATATGGATTGAAGCCATTGTTAATTTGAACTTCATTGTCCATTATCCAGGCCACCAATAATACTTCTATGTGACAACACAAGTGCAACACATTTAGCTGCTAATCTAGTTATGTACGCTCGAACCAATTGCATTAAAAATTGACTCACTCTATTCGTGATCGTGTGGTCAATACTCATTTTCTCTTCTAGTTTGATTTACTCCTTCCGACGACCAACTTCTGGACATAACGACCAACACTTGTGCCTACTCCATGGTTTCAAGGTCTAAGGCCGAACCAAGCTGCACAGCCAATCGGCTTGCGAGAGATGATAAAACAATAATTCTATATGTGAGCGTACACCTTATGGAAGGGCCATGAATGCCCATCCTAGCCCACTTTAGTGCAGGATCATGATTCCCTTTATCAGACAGAATATTATGTATTTTAAAGCCTATAGTCTTGTGACACGTGTACAGTTAGCCACATATACATTGTATGTGAAGTATGTCTCTGAGGTATATATATCCATGTTGGTCCAGAATCTGCTTCTTGAGCTGGCTATTTTAATTTAACAAACCTTTCCTCTCTATTTTCTTCCTTAATGACTTTGCCTTGCACAAATTTGTTCTCAAGATTTCACTATTTTCTCTTCTAAAAAACTACACTATCATGAGTATAATCCAATCATAGTGTGTGATTCTACGGTGTCCAATGAATCTTCTAATTAAAGTCAAGTCTAGCTAGAAGACTTGAGAGGACCAATTTCCTATTACAAGACATCAAGTACAAGATTTTCTTCTTCTCGCTTAGATTAAAAACAAAAATGAAAAAGAAAACAAACTAGAAGACATCAACTTATATGTTTTCAAGTGTTCTGACTATTTCAGGGCCTTATAGGAGTAAAGCAGCATAAAGATTTAGATGGCTACTTTGCAAATCGATTCCCGAAGCTTTTGATGGTCATGGTAGTTTACAAGAAATGTATTCACATGCTGCAAAGAAGAGGAAGACTTCGAGGAACATTTCAAAGACAGTGTTTAGTTCTGAAGCTACCTAACTTATAAATACATATACATATATATATATATAGTGTAGTCTCACATTATATGAGCGTCCTATAGAGTGTAGATATATCGTATACACGCACTTGTAATGTATGAAACTAACATTCAAAACTTTCTGTTGATAACTTTCAGTTTTGCCTTTCATAGTTATAGGTCCTACGAACAGAATGTCACCCCTTTTATTGGTAAAAATGTTCCGAACATTTTTTTTTCTTTTTTTAAATCTCCTTTCTAATTTTCAAAAAATTATCAATTAGATTTAAAAAGTTTTAGAAAAGCATTTGGAAACTATATGGTAATGTATTTGAGCACTTTAAAAATGTATGATAGCATTAAAAACTATATAAATAATTGATGGAACATTAAAAAGTGTGAATTTGTTTTGGGAAAAACTCATTATGATATGAATAATATTAGGTACCCTAAAATTTATATCAAAATTTTTAATACTAGCATACTTGCTATGTGAGTTGTCACCATTCAATCAGTGAATATAATTAATCTATTTGTGGTAAGTTTTAATACACTAATTAAATAGTAACAATTCATATATTATATATATTGGTATTAAATATTTATTATAAATCTTGGGACACCTTTCATTATCTTTATCATATGGATAATGCATGAGGTACCAACTTTTGTACTAAAATTTTAATACCAACACATGTAGCATGTGATTTGTCACCACTCATTTGGTGATAATGTTTATTTTATTTATGGTAAGTATTAACACACCAATTAGATGGTGACAACTTACATGCCACATGTGTTAGTACAAAAAATTTGGTACAAAAATTGGGACATGTAGTGCTATCCTTATCATATACTTGATGCCAAGCATGAAGCCAGTGCAGGGCGAATGGGGGCTTTGAGCCTCTGAAATTATAAATAATAATACATAAATATAACTTTTATATATTTTTCCAAAAAAAAAAAGTTGCAAATGATCCTATAAGCCTCCCCTCAAAAGAATTGTCAACTCCACAAATGTATAAATAGTTTTGTATATATTAGCTTAAATTTTTCCTTCTTTGAAAAAAGGGTTTTTAGCATGATTAGTTCCTGAATTTTTCGATGATTTGCAATGTATCCCCTGAATTTTTTTTTTTGGCAATTAGGACCCTGAATTTATAATTTTTGGTATGATTAGCCCCTGAATTTTTCATAGATTTGCAATGTATCCCCTGAACTTTTTTTTTTTAGCAATTAGGACCCTGAATTTAGGATTTTTGGCATGATTAGTCCTTGAATTTTTCACTGATTTGCAATATATCTCCTGAGTTATATTCAAATTTTTAAACAATTAAAAAATAAATTTCAAATCAACGAAAAATTCAGGGGCTAATCATGCCAAAAACTCTAAATTCAGGTCCTAATTGCCAAAAAAAAAAGTTCAGGGGATACATTCCCCAAAATTCTAAATTCAGGGTCTTAATTGCCAAAAAAAAAAGTTCAGGGGATACATTGCAAATCATCGAAAAATTCAGGGACTAATCATGCCAAAAACCCTTGAAAAAATAAGTTTTTTTTTCCCCTTTTGATATAAATTAAGTTAATCTAGTTCAGCTTTAAAAAAAAAATCCAAAAGAGAGACCAATTTCACGTGAGATACCTCACTCAAGGCTTAAGTTGAAGGCAATTTAATAAAAGAACTGAATTGTCTAAAATACATATAGCAAAATTAATAAACACCCCCCTTTATGAAAAAAAAAAAAAAAAAAAAAGAGTGAAATTAAACACACTAAAAAGATTGAAAACATTTTGACGTCTCCTCATTTTTTCACGTCTCCACTATACATGCTCAATCTTCTATATTTCTATAATTGTTTTTCCCTGAAATTACTCAAGTCTGTTAAGTGAACAATTAAGCAAGGTAACCACTAACAAAGTTTTTATATTGTTGGGACAGTTTTCCCAACTGTCTTCGTGTCTATGCAGCTTCTGACTGTGTCCAATATCTGAGTGGATCGGAGGGGCTCCGGGGGGGGACCTGCAAAGACTCTCCGATGCTTAAGTCAGATATCGGTTCTAATAGATCATGAAGGTGGAATTAACCAAGATTTTCTTCTTTTCCAGTGCGGGCGGTATTTATATCCTCGGAATCGGGATCCAATTCCGAGGTTTCCTTTCCCATATCTTAGCTCGTTCCTGGAATCACGGCTAAGATTGGTACGGCTTGTTCCCTGTCACTAGATTCGACGTGAGCCCTGACATGGAGCGGCGTCTACAGTCCCGCCGTCCTCCGAGGGAGATGCAATTAATACGCACACCTACCCAGGGTCGCATTAAATACTTGGTCTGGGTCTGGACTGCGCGTTGCCCCCGAGGGTCTTCTAGCGGAAGACCCTTGAGGCTCCCGATCCCCAAGCTGTTAGGACAGGGGTCTGGTTGGGCCGGGCCCATCCCAGATCTGGACGGGCCCTGCCTTGTCCCACCTTGACAGTATGGGCCTAAATGTCATCATGTGACACATCCGTGGTTCCCAGATGGTTTCTCTGCCCACGTGTCAGCTAACCGTCCCCGGTTTCGCTCCCTATCCACTGGGACGTCCACGTGGCGTGCGTTATAAAAGCGGTATGGATCTGGTCCTCCTCGAACAGAGGGATCTGGTTATATCCGGAGTAGGCATCCAGAAAACTCATCCTGCCATATCCTGTCGTCGCGTCGACCATTTGATCGATCTTCGGCAATGGGAAGCTGTCCTTCGGGCAGGCCTTGTTCAGATTCGTAAAGTCGATGCAAGTTCGATCATCTCCATTTTTCTTCTTCACCACCACTGGGTTAGAGATCCAACGCGGGTATGTACACTCCATGATGAGGTCACTCTCTAGCAGCTTTTCGACCTTTTTGTTGATGGCTCTATTCTTCTCCGGCGCGAACCTCCTAGTCTTCTGCCTAACTGGAGGGTAGTTGGGATCTATGTTCAGGCGGTGACAGGCGTGCTCGGGACTTATGCCGGGCATGTCGTTGTGAGACCATGCGAACACATCCTTATTTTGCCGGAGGAACTCCATCAGGCTGTCTCTTTCGGGCCCAGGCAGCAGAACTCCGACCAGAACCGTTTTCTCTGGCTCCGACGTCTTCAAAGAGACCGCTACCAGCTCTTCTATCGTGGTGTCGGGTCTGTCCGACTCATCCTTGATCTGTTTCATGTATGCTGGCAGGCGGTCCTTTGACTGCTATTTGTCCTCTGCTGCAGCGGCTGTATTCGCTGTTGGGCCCTTCATGGCGGTTGAGAAGCATTTTCTGGCCGAGGTCTGGTCCCCTTTGATGTCGATCGTGTAGGTCCCGTCTGGCGACTGGCACCTCAGGACCTGGTGAAGGTTAGACGCGACCCCATGCATGGCGTGGATCCATCCTCTCCCCATGATGGCGTTGAAGGAGGACTGACAATCGATGACGACGAAATCAACCTCCAGATTCCTATCGGCGGCATGGACCTTTAGCGTTGCGACCCCTAATGGGCTGACCATGTTGCTGTTAAAAGCGAATAGCGGTTGGCAGGTCGGCTTCAGCACGCTTCGGCTCAGACCCATGTTTTCGAGGGTGTTGAGAAATAGGACGTCGGCGCTGCTACCTCCATCGATCAAGACTCTTCCTACCATCGAAGAATCGATCTGCAGCTTGACCACCAATGGGTCGTCATGAGGCAGGCGCACAGTGGCCAGGTCTTACTGGGTAAAGGCTATGGGGACAGCCGAAGCACAAGCTTGCTCCGTTGTCAGGTGGTTTACCGAGTGGCCCAGACTTCTCAAGCGCTTCACTCTCTCTTCGGTTCTTCTGTGGATATTGCTTCTCTCTTCCCGACCCTGGCTGGGCTTTGGTCTGCCCACGATCATTGGCACGATCCTCAGGGTCTGCTGTTCTGATCCCGAAGCCTGGGTCTGCTTCCCCTTGTCCTGCCCAGTGGTGTCCTTTTTGGCTTGCCCGTCTGCCTTGACGTACTGTTTCAGCTTGCCGGCCTGGATTGCCATCATCACTTGCGCGTAGAGGTTACGGCAGTGAACGGTATCGTGCCCATAGTCCCTATGGAACTGGCAATATCTGTTCTTGTTCTTCATGTGGTCGGGGACGCCGGACTTTGGGGGGTCTTTGAAGATACCCTTATCTTTGTTCTGGAGGAAGATGATGTCAATCGTCGTATTGAGCTCGAACTTCGGCAGGGGTTCTCTGGACGTCTTCCTCTTCTTGCCGGTTTCTGTGTCGGCTGGCCCAGGGGACGTCTTCGGTGCCGTTGCTTGGGCTGGCGCGGATCTTTTCGTTCCCTGGGTGGCCGGGGTCTGCGCCGGCGCGGGCGTGGTTGTGATAGCTGCCGTAGCTTTGGGCGCTCTGTGGTGACTCTCCAATACTCGGAAGACCCCTTCGGACTTCGCCTGGATGTTTGCCATGTCGTACGGCAGATTCAGGAGTAAGTGGTCAGACAACATCGATCTTGGCTGAAGTCCTCTGACGAAAGAGCTCGCGGCCTGGACGGTGTCAGCGTCGTGTATCATGGACATCATGTCCAAGAAACGAGATAGGTAGTCTCTCGGGGATTCGGTCGCGGACTGCTCCATTCGGTCCAGGTCCCGCATCGTCTTTTGTTGCCTTCTGGCGCCCACGTACTGCTTCAGGAACATCTTGCAAAAGTCTTCGAACCCGTTTATGGAGCATTCGGGGAGCTGCCTGAACCACAGCAAGGCGGGCCCCGCCAAGGTAGTGGAGAAGACTTTGCAGATTATTGCTTCATTCCTGGTTTCCAGAGCCATCTTCTACTGAAATTGGTATATATGATCGAGGGGGTCGGTCTTTCCTTCGAATGGCTTGATGGTCGGAGTCGCGAAGTCTTTCGGTTTTGGTTCTGACTGAATCCAATCAGCAAAGGCTGTTCGGTTAATCCCACGCACTGCCTGTTCCGCCAAGTCGGCGGGAGTCTGGCCGAGGTGGGTGCCAAATCGCCGACCCAGCTCTGCCATCATTTCCCGCTTCCAGTCCGGGAGTGGATCCTCGCGGCCCCTAGGGCGTGGTCTTCCGGTCATTCCGCCTGCCCGGGGGGGCTTCGTATGGCTCTGTTGTTCCTCACGCACCGCTGGTTCGGAGGGGACAGGGTACTCCCTACTGGATGGACTGCGCCGTCTCCGAGCCTCTTGTTGGACTTCTTCGTCGAAATCGTCTTGGTGCTCACTCCTTGCTTCACTGCTCAGGAGCCCTTCTAAGCGCACATTATCCCTACGGATAACTGCGACCTCTTCTCTCAGTCCCACGACGGCATGGTGGGCCATCTCCGCTTTCCTGTTTGCTTCCGTTAGAGCGGCGAGCATTTGATCCAGCTTCTGTCCCATACTAGGCTGTTCTTCCTAGGATCTTTCTTCTACCTCGGGACGAACGCTTCTCGTTGTCATTCTTGATGGTGCCATTGGCGGTTGTATGGCTTTTTGTTCGGGAAGGAGTTGCAAAGTCTTTGCTCACCTCTTTCCCACAGACGGTGCCAAACTGTTGGGACGGTTTTCCCAACTGTCTTCGTGTCTATGCAGCTTCTGACTGTGTCCAATATCTGAGTGGATCGGAGGGGCTCCGGGGGGGGACCTGCAAAGACTCTCCGATGCTTAAGTCAGATATCGGTTCTAATAGATCATGAAGGTGGAATTAACCAAGATTTTCTTCTTTTCCAGTG
>JXTC01000134.1:252562-274845 GCA_002914845.1 Trema orientale | reverse complement strand
TGCCTTGTCCCACCTTGACAGTATGGGCCTAAATGTCATCATGTGACACATCCGTGGTTCCCAGATGGTTTCTCTGCCCACGTGTCAGCTAACCGCCCCCGGTTTCGCTCCCTATCCACTGGGACGTCCACGTGGCGTGCGTTATAAAAGCGGGTCCCACATATATATTATTTTCTTCAACAATACTTGTGTAGTAGCTTTCATATTGGAGGTCATAATTAATAATTTACAAAGGATAGTTATTTAAAGAATATTTACCAAGCATAAAAACCTAATGGGGACCGTCATCGTATTTCTAATAAAGTTTCCTAGATTTATCCCTGCTTATAATATATAAAACTGTAACATTGAGTTTTGTGAAAATTATGCCTAATACTCATTTTTTAGAATTTCAAAAACACCTGTTTTTAATTTTTCTTTCAAAAATCCATTTTTATGGTCCACATTTATAATGTAAATTTCATCCATGAGGTACACATTTCATGTGTAAAATATGAATAGTACACATTTTAAAATATGTGCCAATTTTTAGTGTAATTTTTATTTATAAAATGTAGACTACGGTATACATTTAATGCATGAAATATATACACGGTATATATTTCATATGTAAAACAGTAGTGGTACATCTATCCAAAAAAAAGTATAAAATGGGTATTTATGAAATAAAAATAAAAAGAGGTATTTATGAAAGTATAGTTTTAAAAACGAGTACTTTTGAACTTTTCTTTTCCCTTGGTAATTTTAGGCCCATGAGCATAATGTTATACAGTTTTCAGAACTACGAAAATGAAATCGAATTTGTTTTGGTTAATTGTCCCATATGATTTATTTAAGGGCCTCCTAAAAAATTTCATGCCCAAAGTTCAAAAAATTGAAAAATCTAGGATGGGCTAAATTTTTTGAAAAGTCCCTGATCTACTTAGAAAAAAATCATTTCGTCAAAATTTTGCTTAAAAAAATTACCACTTCTCAAGAATATTTAGAAAACCACATTTTCTTCAAAATTGACCTTTTTCAAAAGTACTTGAGGCATCCAATTGGATTATTCGAAGTAACTATTCTAGTTAGCTCAAGTAACACTTGACGGCTCAAGTATCTCATCAATTCATAAAAATAGTGTTTTCTTAAATATTTTTAAAAGAGATTTTTTTCTAAATAAATTTGAGATTTTTTAATAAAAATAAAATTAAAATTTAAGATACATCAATTTTTTCTAAATTTTACCATATAAAATCCAAAAAAAAAATTACGGCTAGAAAGTCAGGGCCCCGGGATATAAGGAAGGAATATTAGCCATAATTTTTTTAATTGTCGTTTATGTATTCACATTTTGAATAGACATTTTTCGTTTGTAAGTCCAAACACACATTCTTCAAAGAGCAGAATATTCCATTTTTATTGTCTTCTGTTCTTACTATAATAATCATTTTGAATTGAAAAACTCTTAAAGAACACGTGAAATTTCAAACAAGCAGCCAAAAGAATCAAAAAAGAGAATAGGACACAAAAAGACAAACCACTAAGACTCGAACTTAATATATTGAAATAGTAAAAACCAAATGATCATCATTTGAGAGTGTACAATATTTCTCTTCCCAACATGAAGCATCATAATTCAAATAATGATCATCAACACTAAGGAAACAATAAATGGAGCATGAAGCCATAAACTTTTACAAGTCTAGGCCAGGGTTTGAGAGCAAAATATAAGCTAAAATAACTGTACAACTGAGTAGATATAAATAAGGCTAGGAGATAACAGGGCAACCCTTAACTTGAATGCCAGGTGCAGTGGGACATTTGGCCAATGGGCAATGGTCATCACTGTCCAAACCCCACCAGGTTGGACCAAAGATGTCTTTGGACTGAAGAGTGAAGTACAGAAGGACAGCCATGAAAGCCACACCAGCATCAAGAGCAGCTGACAAGATATAGTTATGCCTTGCCCACCAACCTTTGTACCTTCTGTAAACATAGAAGTTGAAGAAGATTCCAACAGCCCCCCATGTAATGAAGTTGACTGATCTCGCAGGAGGCATGTTACCGGTTGCTCCAATGATGATAGGCATGTTTATAAGCTTGATCCACTTCTGGTTGGGGAATTGGCGAGACAGCAGCCAGACCGGAACAGGGGCCAGAAAGCCTATGAGGAAGAACCAGTTCATTTCCGGGTAGTTGCCTTGTTTGGTGAACATTCTAAGTGGACCAACTACTCCCCATATGATGGAAGCGCTGTAAAAGACATCATCGCCGGGGCAAGTCCATGGACTTCCATCCGCCAACATGGAAGTATCGCAGATGTGATCAACGGTTGAAAGTAGCCACCATGCTGTGCCAAAGTAGACACTTGAACCAATAATAGTACCAACTAGCTGAAAAGGGAGACATTGAGGAGATAGTAAAAAACAAGCAGTAGACTATAATAAGAACACAAAGGATAAAGAAGAGTAAAATAAAATTGTTACCTGGACAAGGAACATGGATTTGGGAGGGATCTTCATGTAGTGTCCTAATTTAAAGTCACCAAGAAACATAAGAGCTTGTGTCATACTGATATAGCCATAGGTCTTAAAGGACACATTAGCAAGAGGCCTCCCTGGATATATATACCCAATGACCAACTCTGTAATCACATTCAGCCCAGGTTGCTGCAGAACAATACAATTTAACATGTTAATCAAATCCCAAATAAATAGAATCTGTTTATGTCAATTTTTATATTCATATAAGATATATAGATGTCTATGTTTAGATATAACCATACCATGTTTGTTGTAGCTTGAATAATGCCAATTGGTAAAGTGAAGAAAAAAGCAATCCCACAAGCCAACAGGAGTCCCCACCATGGGAGTTGAAGCTGTTTCCCAAAGCCTTCACAAGCAAAGACTGACAGTGCAAATGTGAGAACCAATGTGATGTGGAACCACCACTGAGGGACTTCTGCATAGTTTTTCTTCATCAATCTTGTGTGAACATCCTGAGGTTTATTATCGCCAACCTGAGAACTCACTGTCCTCTTCCACAATTCCAAGATTGATCTGTTCATTTTACAATATTTGAGACAAACAATTGAAGAACAAGAAAGTGAGAAAATTGCTATTGGCTACAAAACAAATTAAAATAAGCGATTAGAATGTTTACTACTTACTTTCCATGGAAGAGAGCAACATGTGAAATAGTAGCCGTTAAAGTTGCAAAGCTCACTCCATAACAGAATGCAAAGAACACACTCACATAGAGTTTGCTGTAACTGTCATAAGCCTCTTGATCAAGATCAAAAGTCTTTTCATTCAAGATTCTAGAAATGTTGTAGGGTTGGCCAGTTTTGTCAAATGTGTGGGAGGAAAAGATTGGGAACTTCTTGGCATCATACCAGTTTGACCAATAAGCAACAGGGTTAATAATATAAACAAATATGAAGAATCCAACTAAGATGTTAATGATGGCAAAGCCGGGTGTAGCTAAAGGACTGCCAAGAAAGCCAGCAACAGTAGACCAGTCAAAGCCAAATGAGCCAACTCCAAGGCCTTTGAGACCAGAGCCAATCTGTTGGGCAGTAATGGACTTCTTCCATATCAAACAAACAACAGAAATAGCTGTAATGGAGGGGAAAAGATAGGCTGGAATGGTGTAGTAAGCGAAGCTCGATATGAAAACCAAGAGGAAGAATTGCAGCCTCGTGTGTCCTCCCTTTGGCCTCTTTTCTCTTTCATGCAGTGCCCTGTAAGTAGTAGAAGTTCAGAAAATGTAGATCTTTCATTAAAACCAGTAAATGCTCAATATAAACAACTTGAATTATTAAAATTAAAAATGTGTTTAACATAAAGTAATGACGAAAATAAAAGTACCTAAATAGAGAGACTTGCACAAGGTTTTGTGGCCACCACATGTATGGAGAGTCAACAAGATAAGTTCTGAATAGTCCAGCCCATCCATAGCCAAGCATCTTAAAATTTCAAAACACATAAACCAAACTCTTAAGATAATAACATAACTATTCTTTCTAAATGATTTTCTTATCTATCACTAATTTAAAATTGTGATACAAATCCTCACTCTACCAAAATCCCATCTGCCATCATAGAATTCCAACTTGGAAAAAAAAAAAAAAAACATAGAAATTGCCTTACTTTTAAGAAAAAATATACCTGAGTGGTCTGAGAAAGCAGAAAGGCTGCAAAAGGATGCAATTTCCTATGATAGAAGGCCTTAACAATTGTGATGATACTAACTGCATAAACACCATTGGCACCAGAATTGGCAAAGATGGTTATGAGCACATGCTCCTTCAAATTGAAAGGCCCCGGGTTGAGCGAAAAGGACCAGCCCGTTAGCGGTATATGAACCACCTTTTTTGGAAGCGCAGCAGCCATAAATTTCCCAATAGGCAGAACAACAATCTGAGCAGAGACAGAGGAGACATACAGCTGGTTCTGGCGGTAACCAAAGAACTGGTTCACAAAAGCAAGAAGCACACATGACAGTATCCCCAAAAACCATGTTCGAAATGTCAATGCCGGGAGAGAAGGATCATCATACGTTGAGACTGTTAGCCTAACTTGCTCAACCGGGTGGTCGTTTATCTCTTCATCCCCTGCATCATCAAACGACATCAAAACATGAGCTTCCTTTCATGTCGTGTTCTTCTACAACCCAAAAAAAAAAAAAAAGAAAAAAATACAGATAATGAAAGACAGAGAAGAAGAACAAAATACATACCAGTTACGTCGATATTGGAATGAGGCTTGGACTGAGGCCCTTCACCATCGACGTAACCTGTCATCTTTCTCAGATTCTTCAACACAGGACAGCAGATCCCTTAATGCCTTCCTCTGCAACCAGTTCTGTTTATATATATAGATATATACAGTCTGTCATATATCTATAAATATGAACATAAATATAAATATAAATAAATATAGTGTGTGTGCATATGTATGTGAGTTTGTGACAACTCTTTGTTTTACCTTATATACGCAAATGTTTACCACAGTTACGTACAGGGTGTAATGTCTGTATTTTTTGTCAAAGAAAAATAATGAATATACTTGTTAGTTTTTCTTTTTCAAGATGGTAAAAAACGATATTTATGCCTATAGTTTGGTATTTTGGTCAATGTAGCAGTCTATATTTAGCTGTTCTGTTTAAATGAATTTAAAGAAATAAATTTTTAAAAAATACCATTTTTATGCGTTTTATTTCTTTATGAGCTAATGAGTTTAATATATACATAAGGTTAATGAATTTTGTATGTTTTTCAATTCAGGTTCTTGATGTTGACATGAATCTAGACTGTAAAACTGTAATTTTTCATTTGAAAAAAAAAAATGGTAGAAAAATGTGACTATATATGAAAAAACATAAAAAGAAAAATAGTTAATGCGGCTTTCTGTATTTGTGTCATGATGGTGATCTGTATCATCTTTATATGAGGAGGTTTTCATGGAGGGCTTGTTCTACCTGGTTTGAATAGAATATCGGATTTTAGGGGCTGACAGCTAAGCTGTTACTAAAAATATATTTTTTGTTTTTTCTCGTTCTTATTTTTATTATTATTATTATTATTAGTAGTTCTATTTTTAAGAAAAAATAAAAAATTAAAATAATTGGTTGGATTATTATGAGTTTGAGGGATGGCACTTTTAGAGTTGCTTATTAAGTTATTAAATAATAAAAAATAAAAAAAAATTGGAGAAATAAACCCTTTAAAAAAGAATTTTGAACAAATACCTAAGTTTTAAAAACATCACAAATAATAGAGAATATTATGGTATGATATTGTGGAAGTAATAATTTTAAAACAAAAAAAGTTGAAATCAAAAAATAATAATAATATGGGAAAAAAAAAAAGTAAAAAAGAGACTGTGGGGTATCTTGAAAATACATGACCAAATCTCAAAGCTGGAGGATTCTTCGCTCGTGAGTTATCGGAAAAGATTCTGCTTTGGGATTCTATAAAATAGCTATTCTTGCGTTTGGAAATAGACATTAATACTTAAGAATAGGTATTCCTATAGAATAGTTACTATAATAATTACTCAAAACGTAAGAATTCAGAGAATTCTTATTATAGTTATCACTTACTTATCTTCTACTAGAAAAAAATTATATTTTAGTCTAAATTCAAAATTAATAAAAATAGATAAATAAATTTCAACACAACACTTCGAATATCTCACTTCATATTTAACATAACTTCCTGATATTATTCATATATATATATATATATAGGATTATGCTTGGGTATTAATTATTGTACTAAATTTTTAATTCAATACATGTGACAATGTGGCATGTGATTTGTCACCACTTAATTAGTGATAATATTTAATCTATTTGTGATAAATTTTAATACACCAATTGGATTGTGACAACTCACATGTTACCTCATATGTTATATGTGACATATTGGTACAAAAATTTTAGTATAATACTTGAGACCTCTATTACTATCATACATATATTGTGACTGCATCCTATTGTGATATGCATTCAACCTAGTTACTGTAAAATAATTAAAGAATTAAAAAAAAAATTCCCTCGTCACATCACGTTCTAAATACGATCATGCAGCATATGATGATTTCAGAGAGAAAACTAATGCCATATGCAATTTGTTCTTCATATATAATATTCATATATATTATATTTGCATTATTATTCTTAGTTCATTCTTCTAAAAGATAAGCACATGCCGCCTAAGAGATTATAATTTTGCATTTTCCTTATAATCTTTACCCTAATTTTCACATGTTCATGTAAAGGTATCTTTACTGTGATTAAACACCTCCTAGATTCTTATGGAGAAATATTACCCCCAAAAGAATGTGCTTACAAAAGTTAATGAGTTGGAGGAGATTTCTACGCTAATATTCCCAGAAAAAAAAAAAGTCAAATTATTGACTGAAGTGGAAAATCTTTAAAATGAGGAAATGAAAAAGTAAATATCTACATAATTTGTAAGGTATTTATGATAATATTTTAGACGTAATTATTATTATTTAATTCTAATATGTTTCTTATTAATGCAATATTTTCTTTACTGATTATTGTAACTTAATTTCGTTAACTATGGAATTAAAAAAAAAAAAAAGACCCTAGTCTCTCTTCCTACTTACATCACCGCCCCACTTGGAGGCTGGAAAGGGGATTTTCCCTTCTCCTTCTCTGGCCTCCTCTCCTCACCCTCTTCTTTCTTCTCCTATTGCATCTTTTTTCTTTTTCTTTTTCAGTTTTAATAAGTTCAGATCTAGATGTGGTTCATAGTACCATCTTTTGTGTGGATTTTAGTCCGATCCAGATCTTAAATATGAGATTTTTCCTCAGAACTATATCTGTTTAGTGGCCGGTTTTTGTTTTGTTTTCTTTTCCACAGGCATGGATCTCAATTGGTGCTGGCCTCATATAGTCTATCCATCCAAGAATGCAGCCAAGAACAAGTGTTGAAGGCAATAGATTGATGGTGATAGGGTAACCCCATATTTGTTCGTAGTTATGTTTGTGATCTATTTTTCGTTTATTTTCTTTGAGGAGTTTGAAATTGTAATCCTTATGCTTACATTGTAATTTGAAGCTTTTGCTTCGATTAATGATATTCCTGTTTATATTTTAAAAAAAAAAATCGCTAACTGTTTAGCGTTTGGATTCAGGAAGTTCTGAGTTCCGACTTTTATACTACTTTTCAAAAGAAAAAAGAAAATTAATACAATTTCCAGCTCAATTTCGTGTTGCCGACCATACTGCAAATTGAGATACTCTATTTTCTACGTTTTCTTACCAAAGCAGGTGAACTAAATTAAAGTCATCGTGTAGTTGTTTTGACTTTTGACTTTATTCTAAGACAATTCTAAAAGTAAAATTAAAGTTATATATTTAAAAATGTGACAAATGGCCTCCTTAGTTTCATTATATTTTCTCTTGAGAAACTAAACATAAGATCCATGCAGAGCCTTCTGTACAGTGTACATCAACCAATGCTTCTCTTATAAATAAGGTCAAGTTGTGTCACGGAAGGGTCCAATTAAAACTGTTTGGATAGAAAGAAAATGAAAGAGAAAAATAAAATAAAATAAAATAAAAGCATACACTCACATCACATGACACACACCTAGACCTGTTAAAAAAAGACTAGGTATAGTTGTGTCATGTGTATGCTTTCAGTCTTGTGTGTGCTTTAAATTTTATTATATTTTATTTTCTTTCTTCATTTTTTATCTACCAAACAGTTTTTGGGACCATTTCATATCGTATTCAATTACTGAGAAAACTAAAGTCAAGCATGCCCAACAACTTGGCTACTTAATTAAGACCATTTTTTCTAAGATTTCTTACGGAATATATCAATTATCATGTTACGAGTCCCTAAAAGATTTACTAATTTAGTGTTAACTATCATTTTCCGGTACCCTTTTCCCTCTTAAGTTTGTTGGAAAAAGAACAATAAAGAAGAAAAAAATAAAGTCATAATGTTATACACGTGCAGTCATTCAAATGTCAAGGATGAAGGAACAAAACAAAGTGTTATCCACTGCTCTCTTGGCGGGACCATTCAATGGGGGTTGGCCTTTGGGTTTATATGTCCCATTAGGACAAAGGCTGAGGTGGGGTGGGCATGACCTAGAAGTTGGAGATTTTTTAGGTTGAATATCTATGCAGAGCAGAAGAAGCAGACTGCCCTCTTATTTGTCAAACCTCTTTAGCCCCTATAAGAAACACTGAAATAGTGTGGTTGAGAATTGAAAGGATGGGCAGGCATGTGATGGTTTCCAATAATGTCAAATAATTTCTTCTTAGAATTTGTTGTTGTGGGTGAATGATTATCGCTTATGATAAGATAAAGATGCCAACAATATATGACAATCATTTTGGATCCGACTTTTTGGCAGTTTTAGTGATGGTACTATTTTTTTTGGTAAAATCTATGATGGTGTGAGAACGTCATTAGTGAAGAGTTGAATACTTCATACTCCATTCATAAACGACAAATAAAATGGAGAAGAAGAAGACACGTTTTCTTTCTCCTCTATATGGGAATGTTTGCTTGTTGTTCTTAGAATTTTTTGAAAGGGAATAGATGATAAGCAATGATGATTGATGGTACTGACTTCAGAAATTAAAGTAAGATGTTTAGGGTAGTGATTGTATGAGCCTTGGCCTTATTATTCATTCACTTCTAAGGCCATTATACTTTTACACACTAATAATACCACAAAACTTTGTTAGTAATATCCCTAGTATATTTGTTCTTTTCTTTTGGATGTTCAAAAGTGTGTTGTTCTTTTCCAATGGAGCCTTCCTTCAGCCAAAAAAAAGAACCATTAAAATAAAATCCACACAAATCAAAAATTAGGTGGGGGAGAAAATCTCAATAAATCTAAATATATGTAAGTATTTAATTAACTTCATGTGTCACTTAATAAGAAAAATAAAATTAGAAGAAAAAAGTCCTATCTCTAGGAGATCTAAGTATCTTTCTCTCCGACAAGACGAAAATTGACAGGTAAGAAAAGAGACTACAAAGAAGAAAATGAGTTCTACGGTGGAAGAAAGCAGCTAGGGTTCATGTTCACCGTTCTTAGCTTTTTTTTTCCCCTCCCAATAATGATTTAGGAATTTAAAGAAGAGTCACAAAGATCTCCTAATCTTCAAAATCTCCATAGGAGAATAAAAAGAGAGTGAGTTCCTAAATCATTTTCACTGGTTTATTTTGACGGATGGGATATGTTGAAATCCTACTTATAGAGACTTACTATATGAGAAACGAGTAAAATAAAAAGAGTATAAATAAGCGCCTTTTTATCAATTTAAAAAATAGTCGTTTTTTACACCTAGTTAATAAATGGCCATTTGATAATTTTATTATCATACATAACCGTTTTTAAGTTGATCTATATTTTAAAAATAAATCAATATATTTTGATCTTTTAAATGCGAAAAATGGTCATTTTTAAATAATTTTCAAGATTCGGTAATTTTTTAACCGTTTTTAAAAAAAAAAACATTTTTCAATTGATCCAGGATTTTTAACCGTGTTTAAAATTTTCATCAGAAAAAACAAACAAACATTTTTAACCGTGTTCAATATTTTCACCAGAAAAACTAAGAAAATAGGAAACCGCAATTTTAAATTTTCAAATTCTGTTACCCTATTCTTTTCCTCAACCCAAAAAATACAATTTGCTCCTTTAGGGCCAACTATCCTTTATCATTTGTTCAAACCCTTCTAACATGCTTGTATATGCTACATTGTAATCTAATTATTAAATTATATAACTGTTATGATTGTTGTAGCGTTAGTGCTATAGCTTATCAGTTGAGATTTGAGCATGTTACATGATATAACTATATTTATATTTGAAAGAAGCATTTTCTGCCATTCCATTTTTTTGTTTCTTTTGTAACCAAAAAAAAATCGATATTTGATTCATTTTTTCAACAGTAAACTAGCATGACAAAGGGGTTATATTTATAAGATATGATGGAGTCAGAGGTGTTTTTCCCACAAAAAAATTTTGAAGTATAGCTGAAGGTAATTCTCATAGATAGTAGAAAGCTTTAAAATAATTGACAATATTGCTTTAGGCTTTTAAATTGTTTTGGTAACTCTAAAATATTGTATGTAATTGATTATCATTGACTATATACTCTTCAACTAATTAGTCAGATATTTTGCATTGAGAATTTATGTACTCATTCTGTATTGGGATGGTTTTGCTTGATTGAGTTTTTTGTGGTTTTTTTTTTTTTTTTTTTTTTCATCACTATACACTCACTGATTTGCATCCTTAGTCGTTAAAGGCTTGAGTTAAATGGTGTGTGAGTTAATTAGAATTAAGTGTGAGTAGGTGATGAGTGAAATAGTGAAATAGTGTTTGAAGTGATGTGTATTTGAATTATAATTAAGTGTGACCAGGAAATATAATTAAGTGTAATCGATGATGTCTCGGGTGAATGAGTGTAATTGTTGTATCTATTATGTTTGGATTCTATGAAGAGTAATATGATCAATCAATATGATGTGGATGTTGTGGCAGTTAAAATATTGAAGGACATCAAAATCGAATGAAAATTTATAGTTCATGTATTAAAAAAATTGTAGATTTTATATCTGCATTAAAAAAAAAGTTGCCTACTGTATCACCAAAAACAAACACTGTAGTTCTTGTATCTCAAAAAACAATATTATTCCCTTCCAAAAAAAATATTATGGTTCATGCATCTCGAAAAGAATTTACAAGTTAATGCATAAAAGTATTTGTCAAATCTTAAATCAATATGCAATAATGAAAAAAAAGTAATATTGTACTTTTGTTACATTTAAGTTAAAAAAATTTTAAGTTATTGTAAAATATTTTATTTTGAAACAACTCAACCAAATATATATTGTATTTTTTTTATTTTCAAATACATTAGAAACGCAGTTTTATATTTTCGCATATATATTTGACTCAGAAACAATGAAAAAATATGGCAATCAAATGCATTTTCAAATACAAGTTTACCTTACTAGTTTTCAAATTCTTGGTTTAAATGCACTATATTTAAATCACTCATTTCCAAATTATGAACCAAACAACATTTCCAATTTTGTATTTTTTTTAAATTAAAATGAAACAAAAAGAGTATTTTTAGAAATTAGAATAATAATACCCTACTTATTAGCCATTTCCATATTTCAGAAGTCAAACAAACTATTTTCCTTCTGACTACATTAAAAATTGAATACTCAGTTATGAATTATCATTACATATTTTCTTAATTCAGTGTCAGCCTTACTCCAAATTCACGTTACAAGGAATAAGGTTTTCTTATGTTATTAACATTAACATTATTTATTAGTCTAGAATCTATAAATCACTTTTTTTTTTTTTTTGCTTTACTTGTATACATTTTTATATATCTATTTATTTACTTTTACAATACACTTTGAAAAACAGAAAAAAAAAAATACTCCAATTTGCTTTCTATCTCCCAACTATCTCTCATAGTTCCTATTTTTGTAGGATTTTTACCAAAAAATAAAAAGAAGATAGAAAATTGAGATAAAAGAGCTACTAGATAAGTTAGATTTGAATAAGCTTTCTCCAAATATTCAAAATAAACACTATACAATTGAAACTATAATCCAATAAATTCAAGATGATCAATCTTCTAAGTCTTTACATTTTCTCAATCAAGATGAAGAAATTCCTCAATAAAAATGAATGACTTTCCATCTTTTATTCATGAATTCAAATGCATCCCAATTACCTAGATAAGTTCTCTCTTAGTGAACCTCTTAACTGATGATCTTTAATACCTAGGAGGAAAAAATAAAAGGGTGAGCTCGACAGCTCAGTAAGTAATCAGTAACTTTATCTAACTGGATCAAGCATATGTAAACCAAAATCATTAACAAATACTTTTCAGAACAATTTTAGTTTCAGAAATCAATACTTCTGAAAATATTCAAATCAAGTCGTTTAGTAAATAATTTGAGAAAAAGAAGTAATAAGTTTCTAAATCTGTCTTTTCGAATTTATTTTAGTCAATAATAATTTTAATTATACTTTTTCCCAATTTTTAGCGACTATGGTCATACTTAACCCCTGTGACTAGGTCTGAATCTGCCACAAATAACCCATATAGCTGGGTCCGAATCTGCCACAAGTAACCCCTATAGCCGAGTCCGAATATACTACAGATAACCCTTGTAGTCGGGTGTAAATCTACTACATTTAACCCTGTAGCTAGGTCAGTACTATCCACATATAACCCCTGTGGATTGGGTCCACGTGCATAGTCACTGTAGAGAGTTTCAAAACACTTATTTACAATAACGAATCATAAATAATTTCACTTTAATCTCATTATAACATTACAGTCATTCCAAAATAATTTTTTTGTAACCACGTTCAATAGTAATTCATATACTTGATCCATAATTTAGTATAAAACACAGAATCATATTTTTTTTTTTACAAAAATTATGTTATTTCAATAAAAACATATTTTTTCAATAAATAGTCTTATTACCAAAATATATTTTTACTTAAAATCATATTTTAAAGAAAATACATTGTAAACATGATTCTATTAGAAATAATGAAACAATAAAACATTTAGCTTTTGGATGAGGAAAACTACTAGAAAAGATCAAAGGTTACTTACCTCGTTCGCTTTGCCTATTTAACCAAAATGATTAACACAACCTCTCAAATACCTATTATCACAAAAATCATATATAAGTATCACAATCATAAAATCATACTCTAATTATACTAAAAATATTGACTACTTGTTACCCATGCATCTTCTATAATTAACTCTATAGCTATTCCCAATAATGTCAAATTCTCATAATTTATAACAATTCTGACCTACTCCAAAAATACCAAACTTAGAGGAGCTGTTCTACAAGTCATGAGGATCTTAATAGTGCCAAGAATGAGATTATAAGATCTATAGGTAAGCTTATAAAGCTCCAAATGCCCCTACCACTTTTTGCTAAAAATACCCGAAGTTTCAGATTTTTCTAAATTCTTAGTACTTATTTCAATTGGCAATAACTCTATATTTATAAATTAGTATTTAATGAATTATATACCGTTGGCAAGCTAATTCGATAAGCTTTCTAACCATATTAAATCGACCCAATCAGATTAGTAAAGTTTCCTGAAAAGCTAGTCGAAACTTCTACTGCGTTTTTACATCTTAGCACAAAACTCAAAAATTCATAACTTTTAATCCACACAATTGAATCACATAAAATTTATTTTGTTTGAATCCTAATATCAATAGGCTTCATCCTCTATCCGATTCAACCTCGTATTTTATAAATAACTTATGAACAATTTAAAACCCTAACCTAGATATTCAATCTCAATCCTGAAATCAAACTAAAATATAAAACTTAATTGGTTAAGAGTTTTTTTACTTAGGAGTGAGTCACAATAATCTATGACAATGGTCTCTCTATCTTCTTCTTTCTCTTCTTAAATGTGTATAGCCTTCTCTCTCTTTTTTTTCTCTCTCTATAGAGCGTACGTATAAACTGAGCAGATTATTAGTCTTAGGGTTTCTTAAAGGGTTTATTGTTCAATTACTAAAGTAACCCCAATAAATATCATTTACTAAGGGCTTTTTAATCTTTTCTTTTATCCTTATATTTTTTATATTATATAAATAAATTCTCTTTTTTTTTTTTTATGTACGGGTCATCACAATTCATGTTCTATTGTATGACCCCACAAACAAAGTATATTCTCAAATTTTGTTTATTGAACTGATTTGTTATCAAGAGGTTAGAAAATGTGTTTAATCTTACAAAAGAACAAGTGAACAGCTCTATTGTCACATCACTTATACAAAAATCTTGGATTACATATATAACATTGTTTTATAGTCAATACTTGGCTAATCTAATACATATACTCAAATTTTTAGTTTTCAACATGACATACTGATAATTTTTGGAATGACCAACTTACTTTATCACTGGGTTTGGAACGACTATATATATAATATATTAATTTATCACTCGATAGTTTTATGTTTACATCAGCTCTTAATGATTTATTGGCTGTATTCATCAATTCATGTAATATGGTAGTATTAATGGTACTGTCTCTGAAGTAATGGCTGTATTCAATAATTCAGTAGCTTAATTTTGGTCATTCAACTGTATTATGAATTGATGGCTATATTTAATAATTCATCTTTTATTAACAGTACGGCTCGGCCTTGAGTGTTCGGTTCATTGATTTTCTCCGAATATATCATAGCTAAATATGATATTACTAAAGGCGCTTCTTTACTCAAGTTAAAAAATAAATAAATAAATAACGCGTCTTTTCACCTGCCTCTTAAAGTAATTAATCACAATGTTATAATAAAGCACATGTACTGTTATCACAAATATAAATCTGTAACTAATATATCACAAAATTTATATATAGAATACTCACATCTATTATAGTTGTAAGCACCAGATTTTTAACATCTTCCAATCAACAAATATCTATAAAGACCTGTCTTTCCAATTACTGGTTCAACACATTTAGATAATAAGACTGTCTCCACTGAATATGTTGATGATAAAGACATTTATTTGTCAAAAAATATATCAAACGTTAACTTTCACATACTATATCATTTTAACTTCAAATGCGTAGAATTTTTTTTTTTTTTTTTTTGAGTAATGCATAATGCGATTATGATTTCTTATGGGCTGTTTGGTATGGGGTAATCTTTAGAGAAATTTATGCATAATACCTATTTTTTAAAACTTTTTTTCATAAATACCCGTTTTTAATTTTTCTTTCAAAAATTCTCGTTTTTATGGTCCACATTTCATATGCAAAAGATAAGTGGTCTACATTTACAATATAAATTTTATTCATGAAATACACATTTCATGTATAAAATATGAACGATATACATTTTAAAATAAGTGCCAAGTTTTAGTGTAATTTTTATTCATGAAATGTAGACTACGATATATATTTAATGTGTAAAATGTATACCGTGGTATACATTTCATGTGTAAAATAGTAGTGGTCTACATTTATCTAAAAAAAAGTATAAAAATAGGTATTTATGAAATAAAAATAAAAAATAGGTATTTATAAAAATATAATTTTAAAAATGGGTATTTATGAACTTTTCTCTAATCCTTAGGTGGGAATGGGTATTTCAATGCATCCCTATATTTAGTATCATTTTAACACCCAGTCGAGTAATTACCTCAGAAATCAGATCCTCTTAAGTGGGGGTCATCTTAAAGTTACCAAAACATGTGGATTTTAAATGACCCCCCCATCTAAAACTCATCCTAAAAAACGAAGTAAAAAAAAAAATACGACATCCCAGGAATCATAGCAAATTGTTTTATTTTATGCTAACAAATTTTATTATTTTATAAGCAATTTAATTTTATAATTATTTTTTAATTTTAATTTAAGCACATTCTCATGCGTAACCAAACACAATTATCTAATATCCTAGGAATCATAGACAAGATTACTGTGTGCAACCAAACATAATTATTCTGGATATCAAACAATCATATCACCATCTTCAACATTTCCATTAATTTGAAAACTGGGATTACCTTGTACCAAATAGTCCATTATTATGATTTAACATTAAAAGGTCACTTTAATTTTCTAGTTAATTGCGCCTTGAAAATACATATTTATTATCCAGTAGTAATTGATTGCATTGTTGCACGTTACAAATTGTATTTTTTTAATTACAAGATTATTAAGTAATGCAATTTTGTAATAATAAAGTCAAGTTCATTAAGGACCACAATGTAATATATGGTATATTTGGTGCTAAATTTGGTACAAATAATTTTTACAGGATGACTTTCATCTAACGAGTTTTAGCTCCACCATCTTTTTCACACTTATTCATATCTTCTAATCTTATTACTTAATATGTAAACTTCATGATATTTTATAATATTATTAAAAAAATATTTTTTTTAGTAGAACTCACATATCAGGTAAGAAAGTGAAAAATTGTATAAGAAAAAAGGGGGGAAAAAAGAATGATAATACATTAACTAAGCACTTTTTTAATATTTGTCGTATAGACATCCAAAAATATCTTAGATACTTTGATTAATTGCCAACTGTTTCAGGAAACTTTTTGATAGAATATTTGCAAAAGTAGAGTTAACTTAACCATCCTCCACTCTTGCAAGCCGTTCGTGTTTTGTGTTAAAATTAGCCGATAGTGATGGTATTCGTAGCTACTATCCAATGGTAAAGCTAACATGCAACACAAGTACTTAGTTTTTTTTTTTTTTTTTTTAAATTAAAGTATCCGGCTTTAGATAAGTCTTCATATTCTACTATTCCTCTTATTTGGGGCTTTTAGTTTTGAAATTGGACTTAGTGAAATTTTTCTTCTTTTCATATAATAATTCAGCGGAGGAAGTAACTAGTGGGTGCCTATATGTATAATTATATTTTTTTTTTCTCTTAGAATTTCAGTGGATAAATGTTTTTTAATTTAATCATGCATTGATTTTAGTTGTCAATTTAAGCTAGCTTAATTGATTTAAGAGTCTTGGGAGTATTTGTTGAGTGTATAAGAAATGAGTGGTTCGAATTCTAATTAAGTTAATTTATGTATTAATTTCTTAATAGTAATTTTTTTTTGAAAAAATGCATTGTTTTTTAACTTTTTCTTATAATACATTGTTTTTTAACTTGATTAACCGAAATTGGCTAAAAAGTACATTTTAAAACGATAAATTAAAGAATACCATTTGAACGTGGCATTGAACCATTGAAAAGTCAAATTGCGACAACCAACATGTACATGTCTACAGAACGCTGAGAAACAACAATAGGTAATTAGGTATCAAACTAAAGGCTAAAACGAAAATAATATAACAAACGACATTAAGTTCATAAAACGGCAGGAAGCTTCAAAACGAGGGATAACTAGAGAAACGACCTGAAGTTGGAAAATGAAAATAAATAGGCAAACGACAATAATCTGAAGACTCAGGTCGGAAAATGAAAGCAAATAGGCAAACGACAATAATCTGAAGATAACATAAAAGCTAACAAAAGAATTTGAAACAGTAAAAAAAGACACGAATTTGCACGTTTATAAACCAATGCACACGTTTTTTGATAGTTCCAAGAACTTCAGCTTGCCAAGAGTATTCCTCATTGAACGGAACTCAGTTTATTTCATTTTTCTAAAGCAAATAATACAAAATGTTGTTGTTAAGAGTATTACGGTATATTCTCAATTTTTAATTTAATCAACTGATTTGTTATCAACACGATGGAAAATGTCTCTAATCTTATATATTATGTCATGTTTTGATCCAATTACAAAACAACAACCTTTTTTTTAATAAAAAGAAACAGAATACTTCAATTAATAATAAAAGGATAGTACAATATCCATCAGAGAGCTTTCGGATACAAAGTAGACATCCGTAATAAACTGATTAAAAAAATCGGAGGAATGTTGTGCACTAGGATCCTCACAAAATCTTTTCGGAAAAAGGGGACTCATATAGATCACTATTGTTATGTGCATGAATAGAGCTTTCTACTTCTGTTGGCTCGTTTTGATCCTCTACTCTATATTTGTTGTTAGTATCTCTAACTTTAAATCTAAACACCATTGGAGGGCAAATACTATCACGCAATTCATACAGATATGAGTCATAAAGATACAGATCTGAATAATAACCTAACTAAAGGATTGAATACATAAGATCCACTAAAAACTAATATAGATTTAAATCTAGGTGAACTAGAATAATAAAAAAATAAAGAAATCCAAAAATATCATAGAACAAGATCTGAGTGGACTAAACTCCTATAGATCTAGATCTGAATAGAATTACATCTTCTTGAATGGAAGGATTATTTATATACATAAAAAAAAAAAAAGAGAAAAGGAACTCTCCACTAGAGAGAGAGATCCAAAAGACCTTCCTCTCCGGTAGGTTAGAAGAAGGTGAAAAGAGACTCTTTTAGCGGTTAGATGAGTAGAAGAGAAGCGAGAAGAACGATGACAAAGTGAGTTTATAATCTTGTACAAAAATTTAGGACTCGGTATATAACTATATAACATTTTTTCATAATTAATACTCTAGCATGTTATGTATACTCACGCTTCATTTAATATTCAGGATATGATAAGATAGAATAGGATTGGACTATTTAAAAGGATTGAATTGGAGTGGATTGGATTGGTTAAGATAAGATATGAGTAGATAAGATTATAGTCCAATCACACCCCATGTTTGGTATGCTATTTTTTGTTAGGATAAGATTAACACGTGTGTTTCATAGTTTTAACAATTTTAAGGTTTGATTAATTAGAAAAATATGACTAGTAAAAATTAATTTAGAAAAATACCATTTTTAGAACTTAATTTTATAAAAGTATCATTTTTAAAACTTATATACAAAAATAACACTTTTAATTTTCTTTGAAAAACCCCTTTTAAAAAACAATTTAAAAATACCACTATTAAAACTTAATTTTTGGAAAATATCAATTTTTTATAAAATTATTTGCAAAAATATCACTTCTAAAAAATATTTCGAAAAATATCATTTCTTGTTTTACGAATTTTAAAAGTTAATTTCGAAAATACCACTTTTAAAGTTTAATTTCGAAAGTACCATTATTTACTACTACAAAAATATTTTATAATTTTTAATCAAATTCTTAATCCTGCCCGATCCCAAATTCTCAACGGCCCGTTTGATGGCTCGGACTAAAGGTTGGGACTGGACTCCTTTGTTCAGTCCCATGTTTGGGCCCCGAGAAGGATTGAACAAAGAAGTCCAGACCTCTTTTTTAGTTCTCTTCCCATGGGATTAAAATATCCTAACTAGAATTTGGGTTAATTTAGTCCTAATCCTAGCAACTTTAAGTTTTTTTTTTTTCTTTCTTTAATAAATTATTAAATTAATATAAATATTAATTAAATTCTAATTTTTATTTTTTTAACTAAAAATATATTTTTTATTTTTATATACCTATTTCTCATAAATAAATTAAAATCATATTATTTTATATAATTATCATTTAAATTTATTTTTTCTATTTTTGGAAATATTTATTTATTTATAAATAAAACATAATTAGAGCTATATTAAGAAAAATTGTTATATTTACTTTGTTTTTAGTCCTATGTTGCACCAAACACAATATAGTACGAAATAGCACTATCCAATCTAATCCAATCCAATCCCATTTAATAGTCCAATCCAGTCTAATCTAATCCTACGTACCATTTTAAGAGTATTATTTTTGAAATGTATTATTTTAATTTAATCCAATCCCTCTCATATGTATGTACCAAACATTAGATTAATTTAATACAATCCAATCTCATCCTTATCCTGCATTCCAAACGCAGTCTCAAATAATTTAGTTTTCAACGTAGGCCAAGAGATACTGAGAATTTTGGGAATGACCAATATTTTACTTTATCACTGGGTTTGGAACAGCTGGATTGGACAAGAATGTTACAGGATTGGTAATATTAATGGTTTAATGACTCGGTAGATTAAGGTCTATATCATTTATTAATGTTCCATTGGCTGTATTCAATTATTCATGGACTAATGACATGGTAGCGCTTTAGGTCTTTTTTCAACCATTAATGGTTTATTCAATAATTCACGTACTATTCTATGGCCCAACCTTCAGTCTTAGCTTTATTGTTCTTCAAATAATGTCAAAGCTAGAAGAGGCAGAAGTGCCATTGCACTTTGGATATTTTGTGAAATATATCCAAGTACGCAATAGAAATCTTTTTTTCAGTCTTTAGAACTTGATATAGATCTATAATACATGGAATCTGGGATTATTAACCAAAGATTCAAAGTTTAGATTGGTTAACTTTATGAGGGTTCATCATTGTACTGTATGCGATTGTGATTGTCTTTATTTAGAGTTGGAATTTTATCTCATGGTAGGACCTCTTATCTTTTTCTCTTCCTCTGATATTTTTGTCTTTTTCCTTGTTTAAGTTGGATTTGGACAAAGAAACACTACTGACATATTAGAAGAATCCAACAAAGTTCAACCAAGGAAAATCCAGAAAATTTTTTCTTGAGACAAAAGGCAGCAAATTAAATATACTTATATAGGAGAATGGTATACTACATACGTTCTATACATAAATGACTCATTCAATAGTTTGTAAAAAGCAAGCAACAGACATGTAGTACCAACTACCAAAGTCTGATCATAGCATGGTACCAAGCATGCAAAAAACTTGTGGAAACATAGTTTTAGTAAAAAAAAAAGAATTCAAATCGGAGAAATTTAAAACATCAGTCTTTACATAAACTACAAACTTGGATTTACGGTTTACTGCTGTTCTTGCTGAAGATTTTGGTTTGAAAATTCTAACTAGTTACGACTTACATGCATGAAGTCCTTAGAAAAAATTTGAGAGAAAGAGAAACTGAGATAGGACGAAAACAAAACAGAGAAAAACAGAGCGAACAGATCAAACAGGGGAAAATAACAAGATCATAGTCTGTTAAATAAGCAGCATCAGTTTTACAGTCCAGCACCAGTAAAATCATTATCTGTTAGGCAGACTACAGCTCTAATATCCATTAACCAATTAAAATGGCTTATGTTAAATACTCTAAATTCTAAGCTAAGTAGCTAACTAGCACCGAGGTGCTGTCTAGGTCACCTAGGCCTTACGTCTCAAGTTCAAAACTTTGTAGCCCCACTTTCAGGCCCCTGTTTCAGCCAATTGGTTGTGATGGATTGGGTTGTGGAGGCATACAGAATATTTGGTCATAATGCTTGAAAAGCTTACCTATTAAGTTGGGTGGAGACTAGGTTAGACCCTTTCCACTCCCAATGGTACTGAGGATTACTAGAAGGGTTGGGAAAAGGAACGAGCACCACCTGATTCCCCTTTTCACTTAGCAAAAAAGCTTAGTAGCTAACTTTGAAAATCAAGGCCGGATAAACCAAAACTAGCCCCATAACATGTACGTGAGCCAATAATGAAGTCATACAAACAACTAAATCTATGGAAACCCTCAACAGGCCAAATTGAAAATTTTATTGTCTTACTATGAAGTGTTTTTTCTCTGCCTCGGATGTTCTTCTATGTTTTCCTATATTATCTACTCTGTAACAAAGGAATATTGGACAAAGTTCTGCCTATACCTTTGGGAACAAAAATATATCTTGAAATTCAATGCGTTTGTGCACTAGAGAAATCATTAATAGTAATGTAACACACATGAAATCACATTACCACGTGACCATATAAGACTTCTTATTTTCAGTTTTCTCGCTAATTACCATATAGGACTATTAGTTTCAATTTTACCATCCAACAGAACTAATAACGTGGGACCTATATCAATAGGAACAATATATTATGATCATTCTCATGCAGTATAAGTGTACAATATTATTCTACGTAGGCCTCAATCATTGAAGCTAGCTGCGGGAAGTAGTAGATTTTGTAAAATCTTTATGTTGAATTGCAAGACATAAATCACTTACATGTCATCTCTATTACAAAGAAATATTCTAATATACGGATCGGTGGAAGCCAGAACAATGGATTTGAACATAACAGAGGATGGTATATAAGTCTTATCCCTTCGGATGAAGAGTGCTTGCTAAATTGGCAAATTGACCAGAACTGTAATCCCACAAAGAGCATGTTAGGGAATAACCTCCCCAATAGACACACAATAGTGGAAGCGATAAAAATAAATGTGAAAAATAATGCCGAAATAAATAAATAGGACACACAC